>OY735210.1:15212759-15330259 GCA_963457665.1 Thysanoteuthis rhombus
AGTTTCTTCAAAGTATCTTGTCGCAAGCCGTGAAGAATTTGGGTGAGCCATCATTTGATGCAAATATAATGGGAAATGACGAAAAAATGCATCTTTGATTTTGATATCCTAAGAGACATGCGGAATCAACATACATATTTCGACTTGTATGTCCTAATCAATTTGAATAGTTTTTAGTATTAGTATATATATGAGATTTGTCATACTCAGATCGATTCCAATATTGAAACTATCGTGCATTGAAGCTTCCTGATTAGTTCAAGTAAGTTCTCTGCTGGTAACACGTGATGAATACCGCTAAAGCCACTTTAGGATGCCTTATCCAGATGTATATGATATATTTTGTAGTTGGAATTATGGAGTACATCTGTATTTCAGACTAGGATCTTACAGATATTTGTCTCGAGATGATCCACCGTAACATGGACTAGGAAAATAGAGGAATCAAAATAGACGGTGAATATTTAACCAACCTTAGATTTGCAGACGGCATCGTCCTTTTCGCAGAAAACCTACACGACCTCCAACTAATGCTAGATGATCTAAACGAAGAATGCAAAAAGGTCGGCCTACTCATGAACTCCAGTAAAACGAAAATCATGTGTTATAATCATGTTGAGAATAAGAACATAACTGTCAAGATAGAAGATGAAAAACTAGGCAAAGACGACCACTACATCTACCTAGGACAAAAAATCTCCATGATATCCTCAAAAGAGGAGGAAATCAAGCGAAGAATCACTTTGGGATGGCAAGCCTTCGGCAGAGCAAGCTCAATTTTCAAAAACCAGACGATCCCAATAATCCTAAAAAGAAGAGTATACAACAAATGCATCCTCCCAATAATCACTTATAGAGCTGAAATATTGAACGTAATCAAGAGACAGACCTACAAACTGAGAAGTATGCAACGTGTGCATGAGAAAATTATGCTCAACCTCACATGGAGAGGTCACAAGACAGCACATTATATAAGGAAGAAAAAAATTGGGTCCGTGACATCATAAAAACTATAAAAAAACTCAAATGGCAATTGGCCGGCCATGTTGCAAGAATGAAAGACTGCATGGATCCCCAGGGATCACATGAGAAACCGAGGCCATCAGAACCCAAGATGGAGAGATGAACTACATAGATTAGGAAAATACTTGCTCCACGACGCCCATGATAGAGAATCGTGGCGAATCGTGGGAACGATCTATGTCCAGCAAGGGACGTTAAAAGACTGATGATGATGATGATGATGATGATAATGATGAAGATGATGATGATGATGATGATGATGTGCTGTGTAAGAGGTTTTGGGCGGTTATGTACTCATGCAAAGCTGCGGTTGAGGGATTCATTTGCAAACAAGCAAAAACGATGTATAGATCAAACTGGCAAAAATTGTTGATCGAGCATAACGACTGAATATAACGGGGAGTGCTTTAGCAAGTAAACTTTCCTGATTTATACCCGAAACATTTACATGGTAAGCAACCGATGATCCCCGAAACAGATAATTTACTCAGAGTACCTTATTAACTAAGTATATGGAAAACGTAAAAAGCTTGAAGAAAATTGCACGAATTACATTAACAGATATTGGGAAATAAGTGACTGAAGTGACGCAGACCATTTTTTGAAAAGGTTTCTTTTATGTATTCCTGTTTAAATCTGTAAAGCGTTTCAAGTTCTATATACATCTGCCTTTCTCTTACTTACTCTCTCTCTTTATATATATATATATATATATATATATATATATATATATATATATATACATATATATATATATATACTCTTGCAGGTTGATATTCAATTTCAAAGCTGAGCTAAATGTTTCTGAAGTTTGTAAACTTAATCAATTTTGTACATAGAGACGGAACGAACTGCAAAACAAAAAAAAAAAAAAAAAAAGAAATTAATCACATACACCTTTGTGATAGAAACACAAATAAAACAAGATAAAAGAAATAGTGTGTAGTAATTGAGTGAAGATTTACTTTAACACACACGCACACACACACACACACACATATATATATATATATATATATATATATATACCAACAGAAATATATATCTATCTATATCTATCTATCTATCTATCGATCTCTCTCTCTCTCTCTCTCTCTCTCTCTCTCTCTCTCTCTCTATATATATATATATATATATATATATATATATATATATATATATATGTATATATATACTAACAGAAATACCTGGCCTGGCGCATTTTTATATTCTTTGGATAAATGCAATTATATAAAGTAACTATATAATTATTCCAATTATTTTTCTTACGAAACGTCAGCTGGAATTCAAACCAAGCAACATTTCGCATGTCTTTCAATATTGCATTAATTTAGCATTCTGTCCAGACTGGTGGAGTCCATTACCAATATATATATATATATATATATATATATATATATATATATATATATATATTCTTAGGCCCGTAGTTTTGCGTCTGTGAGGAGTTCCCTTCACATTTAGTGAGATTTTCATTAGAAATACAGTGAACTACAATTCATGAAGCTTTTGGGGGCCCATCCTATGGAGATGTCAACTTTCTCAGTTTCGTCTCCGTGAAAAAAAAAAACAAAAATAAAAAAAATGATGTAACCAGTACACGTATACGCTGAGTATCAACGGTTCTGCAACTGTTGCATCTCACTAGTGATGAAGGAGAGAAACTCAGGGGGTTATCCAAACAAATAATAGTAAAGGAGAATATGCTTATTTACCAAGTTGAGCTCAGTTTGACACAAGACCTCAGTAGTTGAGGAACAAGTGAGGATAGAATGGTCAGCATCATAATCATTCAACGATTATCATACTGATCACGAAATCATTTTCATTTCATGTTTATTGAAATGTTCAGGAATTTCACGAAAACTTCAAGAATCACTAGTTTTACAACCTAGCTGTAACATATACATGTAGAAATCTATTTCAATTTTTAGATGGACCAACTTTTATAAAAGAGAATGAATAGAGTTCAAAGTGAGATTATGCCTCTCCAGGTGAAACTGTTTTGTTTATAATAAAATTAAAGTGTGAACGATTAGGTTTTCAAGTGTCGGGTTTTCTTAATTCGTTTCTCGTTTGATGATACAAAAAGCAAAGAGAATACCAAGCAAAATGAAATATTGTACTTACTGATAATTTATTCTTGGAAGAACGTAATATTCCTGTCTTTTGTTTCCCCCCGAGAATATAAATGAGATCTACACACGTCTTGTATTCTGTATGATTGATAATTGATAAGTAAAACACTTTTTGTACGGGCAGAGTCTTTGTTATCTGTTGTGACACTACAAAATTCAATATGCACAAGTTTCTCTGAAACGTCTTTATGGCGATTATAGGTTGTGAATGGTCCAAGGGGGAAAAAACGATTGAGGGTTCTGGAGAATCGGTGAGATGGAAGGAATCAATCTTGAAGATGATAGCATCGTTGTGTTGAGTTCCCTTTTCAAATTTCCTTACCCAGTTTTTATCAAGGAGATGATCGATCAGGATTTTTTGCGTATTTAAGTATGTCTATACGTGTGCACATCATACAATCCAAAAAATTTCAAATAGCGGTGAGCTGGCCATGTTGCAAGAATGGCAGACAACCGATGGACATCACGACACACGACATTGATCCACCGAGATAACATGTGCAAACAAGGCCAGCAGAATATTAGATGGAGAGACGAGCTAGACAAGTTCAGGAAGTACTGGCTCCGCGCCGCCTATGATAGAGAATTGTGGCAAATCCTGGGGAAGGTCTATGTCCAACAACGGACGTGGAAAGACTGATGATGATGATGATGATGATGATGATGATGATGCGTGCACACACACACACACACACACACACACATACACGAGCGCCAAATCCGATTTTTTCTTTATAACTGCAACTACAAAATGATGTGAGGTGGTGGAAGATTGATTTCCGATCATTAATTTCACATCTTTACGAAAAGAAAAAAAATGAGTAGTGTATTGCAAGTTTGACCCTACAACCATTATTGCAGTTAAGAGTTCCATCTGCAATAGGTGACCGACCCTTGTAGTCATGTGCCAGATTCTATAATAGTACACGGTACCATCACTCCCTTGATTCCCTGTACCTCTTTGGCGAGATATCACGACGGAGCTCACCCTTCCTTTCTCAATCCTACTCTCTATGATGAGCGTTTAGCAGAGAGGCATGGATACCTTCTAGAATGTCTCTGCCATTATTTTAAACCTCAAACTACCTAATCAGAGGAGAACACTCAACCACTGAGCCATGGTGATTGCTTTATGTTAAATCACGACGCACATAAACTACATGCATCGTGGATAAGAATTTTGTATATTTGCCATCCCCGTACAACATCAGTGTCTGAGTCTCGGTATGAAGTCAAGATTGTACATTATTTTCCAGGAGACTGAGTTTTTTACAAATGTATTATGAATTATAAATTGCTTCTTATCAAGAGGAAACTTATTTGAGTTGATCTCCCGTCGTTACACGGTTAATATATCACTTGCCTTAGAAAATGTCAATAGGATAAACAATTTAAAAGATAGGGCTTTTGTAGGAATTGAACCTGAAACCGATAGCTACTTCAATGTAGCAATGCTCTTACTATTGAGCTAAATAGTCGCCGGTAATGCAAATGCCAAAATAATTGTTTTCACACTGAATTCTCATCCCGTTTATTCCTGTTCTATTCGTCTCCTTCAATTCGACAGTTTTGTATTAAGAATGACTTATAAGAATGAATTATTAATTGTTCTATAGTATGAAGAAATTTATTTGTATAGCACAATGGTAAGAACATTAATACGTTGGAGTGGCTACCCTATCGGTGGTAGGTCCGATTTCAGCTGTAGTCCCATTCTCTTCAATTGTTTATTCTACTTACATTTTTCATGGCGAGTGATATATTATCCATGTAACGACGGGAGATAATCTAAAATAAGTTTTCTATATAACAAAAATTATAATTCATTCTGTCGGACCAAATTTTTTTCAATTTATTGATATGAATGTATCATACAATGGTCAAAAATGCATGAACATTTCAGTATATTTATCTATATGTCCCAGTCGGTCGGCGTTGAAGCTCCAAATTTCTTGTTTTTGGATGATTAGCCAAACATTATCTTTTTATCCGCTTCCTTCTATTTTGACCCATGTCAACGTATGTCAAACAAAGAAAATACCGTGATGACTCATTGTTTTAGCTCTCTGGTGATTTTGCATCTGAATTTTTGGAAAAGCCCAAAGTTAAACGAAACAGAATCGCTAACCCCAAACGTCAACTTTTTACGTTGATGAAACTTAAAAATCATAAAGACAGGAACGCTTTTCTAGTTCCGTTGCAAGTATAATAAACTGAGTTGGACAGCGACACTTGGTCCCGTAAATCACGATTTTTTTTTCGTCCACAGTACTACGTTGTTGATCACCAATCTTGGGTTAACTATCCTGACGAGGCTCAAACCTCTCGAGGTTTCCTCGATCCTACTCTTCATGCTGAGTGTTTAGCAAAGATATCATATACATTCTAAACGTCTTTGATATGACTTGGGCACGGATTGAATCCACAACTTAACGAACAGGAGGCTTGCACTCTGCCAATAGCATGGTCGATAACAAAAAAGTTATACAATAAGAAGTCTTCATATTACTGGGCTATGAAAATGAAAATGTAAAATAGAAAATAAAAGTGCGAAATGGAAAATAAAAATGTGAAATATTTTTCTTGTAGTGGGGTATATCACGGAATGCGAAACAACATCCTTCCTTCAGAAGTTCTTTCAATTCATTAGTTTTTAATTTCTGAGATCTTCGAGGGACATATCTGTTCTGAACGGCAAAAATCTCTTTTAAAACTTTGCAGACTATTTTGGACAAACGTTTTCAACTACTGTATCAGCATCACCATCATCATCATCTAGCGTTTCAACATCCGTTATTGGGAACACACTCAGGTCTGCCAGACTTTCCGATCATTGGTGTCACAGCAACGATGCCTGGAGACTCACGCTGTGTGTCGTGACATTCTTGCTAGATGAACTTCCTATTTTCATGTGAGTTTTCTGATAGTTTTGAGGATATCTCCGGTCCCTGTTTGTTCTTTATTATATATGTGCTGTATTCTGATCTTTCAATGTAGAGTTGAGCAAGCTCTTTGGTGCACGTTGCTTGGTTCCTAGATCTTACGATCAGAAATCATTCCCATAGGCTTCAGTAATCCATTGCTTAACTTCAACTGCACATTCAACCTGCATGAACAGACAATGAACAACATCAGGTGGGAATATTATATTAAGCCATAATTTTGATGGAATAAAATAGAATAACATGATCACTTACTGAAAATATTTCTTAAAAAATATTCATGTCAAAGCGATGAGAAAATAAGTAAACTTCGAAGATACTTCTAAAATGTCCCTAACATTGTGGAAGAAAAAAGCTAGTGAAACTGTTTTTGCCTAAACCATATATATATATATATATATATATATATATATATATATATATATATATATATATATATATATATAATGATAACTTTATGTTATCAGTATAAATAGACTGATTTTTTCGAATGATTTTATCTGAAACTTTTCTCGTCTCACCAACATATATAGTAATTTTGTTTATACTGAATGTCTTTAGTAGAATATTACCATGTGGCTGGTACTTATTTTGAACTAGACTTTTACCTCCTATTCTCACGTTGTCGTTGTAACAATCGTTTTTGATAACAACATCAAAAGCGTTAATTTCAAATGGATTGATTTGAAGCATCTTTTTTTTCTTGAATTGAAATTAAAACATTATTGTGAATCTCTTTTGACGTTTTCACTCACGATTATTATTGAAATGCAATTACTTTGGCTTTTCTGAGGGTTCGTTTTGCCTTTTCCACCTCAACAAGCCAACTTGTCCTTATAATCAGCACTTATTTCATTCGTGTCTGAATGGACGCCTGGTTTCATTCTCCTTGCCTAACCTAACTCACGAAAATTATTTCATTAGGACCAATCAGTCTGGGCAAGTGGAAGAATGGTTACCACAGTTCTGTATACCATGGGTTCAATCGATTGCCGAGTCATACCAGAAACTGTAAAATGGTACTCACTGCCTTTATGCTAAACGCTCAGCATAAATAGTAGGATTGAAGAATCTTCAAAAGGGATGGGCTTGGTCAGGCTATTTTGCCCAAGACAACCATGATCGGTGCGCCGAAGACATAAAAAGGTATGTATTTACTCGCGCTCCCTTGGAGGCAGGATGCGACACAAGATCAGTTTTAGGTGGGAAAGTGAAATACCCATCAAAAATAGCTCCAGTCGCCGCAATCGAATTCGCCAAGGCATAAGTACGAGCCCGACTTGTCCCTCTTAGAGCAATGGGATAGCACCATCCCAAGGCAAACTGCTTCCTCCCAGCTGAGGTAAGTGATAAAAGGGGAACCCAAAGACGAGTCCAAAGGTTCCCATCGCGCTTAGCACTGAGCAGCCCCCCCCCTTCCATTGACTACGGGTTTGTATCTGTGTACTCAGTCTTGAGCATACTCATCAACCCAGTCTCCGGCCCATTTGGCTTGCAAGCGTCAGTACGAGTGCCTCGGGCAATGCTATGGAACAGATACTGCACTTCGATCCCTATAAAAAAAAAAGGCCAAAAAAGGGATTCAAGGTAAGTAAACGAACTTACCAGTGGTATTTCTATCATCACCATCATCATCAGCAGCATTAGCAGCAGCAGTAGCAGCAACGACAGCCTTTTCTATTTTTCAATGTCTATAAGTTTGAAACTATTACTTTACAGTGTTAAAATCTGTTTTGAATGAGTGTTTTATTAGTAAGCCATGAGATAGCTTGAACACAAACAAGGATGAGTCATGCCTGTTTGATAGTCAGACATGTCTGGACCCATTAAACTTCCCCACAACTGATACGATTTATTGGAGTGAAAGAAACATATGTAACTCGGCTCGTTGACTACTGTGCTTGTAAATTACCTCCAATGTTCTAGCAAAGAGCCACCGTCATTCTCTCAGGATAAAAGTAATGATTTAGTGAGGAACTTACGCCCCCCCAATTCTGCAGAGCTCTTAAGGTGCATATTATAAGATTATACATACATTACACCCAGCGAAATCTATTTGCTCCATGTTCCAAGAAAGATGGATTGTTGGTTTATTGCATTGACATAAATGGCCTAGGGCAAAGACTTGACATATTATAGTATAGAAACAAATGGAAACTATTCATTGATTCATCTGGAAAAGAAAACAGAAAGTAATAGTAATAAATAAGCATCGATACATTTTGCTCATCCTGTACACGTATGAGAAACATATCAGAATTTGACAAATTTAGAAAAATCATCGACAACGAAGACCGTCTGTTCACATGGAGGGGCAGAAAGTTCAATGTATCATACTGGGCCCGTAGATAGTATATATAAGATCCCCATGTTTTCTCTCTGAGTGAAATAGCAGAGCTTAGGATTTATAAGGGTTGAGAAGGAATGAGAGGATAGGAAAAAAATTGTCAGTTTAGTACCTAAAACAGTATCATTCCAAATGAATCCTGGTAATATGCTAACACCATCGTTTTATATATTCGTGTCAAATCATTATCAATTTGTTGATAAGGCGTCATCACGGAAAGGTAGGCTTCGAAGCTTAGATATATGAGTTCTTTACCTATCAGCGCAACTGACTTGACGATCATAGAATGAAGATCTGGGAGTTGCAACAAAAGGCAACAGAAAAGACAATTGTTGAAAATAAATAACAATTGAAGCTATATAACATGTTGATATCCGCGCGTGGGTACCGTGTTCTTGCTGCTCATTTGCCCGTATCTCTTAAACTAAACTTTATATACTGTAACAAATCCAGCGAGAAAAAAATGAATTAAATCGAAAAGGTCTCAGCTATATTCATCTTCATTTCCCTGGGCTATTCCCGGCATGCCTCATTACTTCCGGATGGCAGCCATTTTGTTATCTCTACGTTGTAATCATTTCTAGAGCTGGGGTTTTGATTGATGAGAATTCCGCCGGTGAACATTCTCCGCCCGCTTTCAGCCCTATTTCTGTTAATGTCGTCAATCATTCTCTCTCATTGTCTGCTCACAATTACACTCGGTATTTTCTGTGTTTGCTCGATTGTTTATTCATTTCACAGAGTGAGCAAATAGACAAATAAACCATGATAAAAAAGAAAGAATGGAACGATTAAAAATAGCAAAGTCAGATGGAATCAAATGAACACGAATAAAATCAAATGAAGCAGAAAAATGATAATTAATGGGGAATAGGAAAAGATTAAGATTGAACAAAAAGTAAATGAAGGAGAGCAATTAGGAAGAAGGTGGAGGAAGATAAAAACGAAGGGAGGGTTGTATTAAAGGAACTGATATGGAGAAAAAAAGGGTGAGAAAAAAAGAAGAAAAACGAATGATAGAAAAAAGTTGCTTGAAGTGTAAAACGAAGAGAAGTTTTTTTATTTGAAAGTTTAATGAAAAGAAAGGCAATGAAATAGCTACAAGAAATAGGGACAGTGAGATGCACTGAAAGAGAGAGATAATAAAAAATAGATTATTTTTCGATCGCTTTCTTTGTGAGAAGTAAAGACAGAAAAGCAAAAAGAGGTGAACTCATTGAAATGCCAAATGAAAAGAAACAATATGGAAGAAAGGAACAAGCTTGAAGAATGAAGGGTAACTTCACTTTTACTTCTATTGTAAATGAAGATTAATACTGAGAACTTCTGAATTGTTTATATAATGAATAAATGAATTTGTAGGTACACGAGATTTATCAATTTAGTTCAGTTTGTAAGATGGCCACCCTTCAATCACAAAGTCAATATCCCAAAGCATGCCAAGGGAATGTTAACTTCATACATACGTTTGATTTAACATGATAGACATACACATGACTCCCTTAACTTTGGTGAGTATTGTTCTTGTTGTTGTTGATGTTACTAGGGAAAAACAAAGTTCAACTCCAACTTGAACTGTATTTGTACAAAGAAACTGAGAGAGAGAGAGAGAGAGAGAGAGAGAGAGAGAGAGAGAGAGAGAGAGAGAGAGAGAGAGAGAGAGAGAATTATCCCACTAACACTTTAGTACCGGGGACAAACAGAGAAGATTCAAGTGGGATGATGAGCAAGAAAGAAAATGAGAAAACACGCAAGATTGAAACTCTACAAAGAAAGAGAGAGAGAGAGAGAGAGAGAGAGAGAGAGAGAGAGAGAGAGAGAGAGAGAGAGGAGACTTAAACATAGATGGAAAAGAGAGAGAAAGAAGAAATGAGAGCAAAATTTCTCTTTACTCTCTATCAAGATAATGCTTGAGAGAGATAAAAGAGCATATGAGTCAAATGAGTCAGAGAAGAGAGAAAGAACGTTAAAAAAGAAATAATGGATGAAAGAAAAAACGAAAGGGAAAAAAACTAAATAAGAAAAATCCTAGTGGGTATCAATTCTGTTTATATTTGAACTTCTATTGTTTTCTGTAACAATCTATCAGCCTTTCAAATGAACGATTTAATGCAAACGCAAAGATATCCTCACTAAAAGTGAGGATATAATTCCCCTTTGCATGCACAATGAATGTAAACAGATTTCAAATATCGTTTTTACATAATATGTTCCATCGTTTAGGGAAAACATCTTTAGAAAATCTATACCTGTTCCCGAGATATTCTGCAGATGATGTAATCCTTGCTTATACTGATGTGGAATATCGTTATATGCTATTAGCTACCGTTTTTAAAATCATATAAGTAAGGATTACTAAAAATGATTTGCTCCAGAAACACCATAATTCGATAACTACAGAAAACCACCACATTTGATGATAACTACGAAAATAATGGTCTATCGATTCGGGGAAACTGTATGTTTCTATCTTCCTTAATTCTTTTATAAACAAATATTATCAGTCTCAGAGTTATTGAGCTTGAAACGAAGTTTCAAAACACGTGTTATCGAAAGGTGAAAACTGCATGCTCATATCTTTGATAGTTTCCAAAATATAAGACAGTTCTGTGACCAATACATTCGACTAGAGCAAAGAAAGACAAAACACAAACAAATTCATTCACATGTATACGAAATGTTAGTTTTGAAACGTTTTGAAAGAGAGAGAGAGAGAGAGAGGGAACGAGATAGACAAAAAAAAATTAACCATAACAAGTAACAAAGTAATTAAAAAAATAGGTTTGAAATTAGAAACAGAAAGAGGTCGAAGAGAAGAGATCACGCAATTCTCAAACCACCCACTAACACGAACGTTTTTTCTAAATTATACAAACTCATTTCTCATAGTAAGGACAGGCATTTGCGTACAAATAACAATTCTTTTTATAAGCTTGGTTCCATTTTGGTAATCAGATTTAGACAAGATGGAACCAACTTTTTTAAGAGCAATAAACGTTTACAGTGGGTTGGAATTATTTGGACAATGTTCAAATTTGCTATATTCTGACGGTCTATTCCAAACGATAATAAGCCTATGGAAGCAGGACAACTCATTTCTCCATTGAAAGGATTATTTGCACATTTTGATTAAAAGATTTGGGCTATCCTTAAGATGTCCGAACGGTCTTTCGAAAGGATATAATTGTTTTTTTTTCTAATAGCTCATGATTTTAGTTGAAATTGTATGACGTCTATCTTATAGCCCTGTATACACAGTATTAACGATTAATGATGGAGACCAGTCTTTGGTACATTCAAAAGGTAGTTTTGCTCGCCAGAAAAAATCTTGGATCCTATATACCATTAGCATTTGTTTCAAAAATTGGAGATTTTGAATACATGAAATTATAAACAGAGAACAAAAAAGTGAGAATAAACAAAGCAAATATAAACTTTTTTTTTTTTTTAACGAATTCATTTTCGAGAAAAATTGTTCCTGTATCAAAAGGAAGCCACAGAGAGAAAGAGAGAGAGAGAGAAACGGAGACAGAGAGAGAGAGGTGAGACACACACACACATAGAAAGAGAGAGAGAGAGATATTTCAAAGGGATTCTAAACGTAGATGTCGTTAGTAGTTGAAGTAGCTGTAGTAGTTGTTGTGCTTGTAGCAGGAGGAAGAAAAAAAAAGAAAGAACGAGCTTTGGATGATTCACCCAAAAGTCTGGATCAAGATTCATATCAATCCTCCATGATACCGTTGGGAAAATTGACATTCAACTTATCAAAGACCGACCGACCGACCAACTGACCGACCGGAAAGTGTCCTCTAGAGATGCATAGATGCATCCGAAAAATCTACCGACTATAATTGATAATTCCATTTTTTTGGAAACCAATGGTAATGGGACACAAGATGCAAGATATTTTCACCCGAACGAAACCATCACCAACGGTACCAAAGACTGATCTCCATCTCAAGTATATAACCCTGTGTGTACAGTGCGATAAGATGGACATCAACTACTACGAGCACCATCCGGAGAACGCAACGATTGATTTGAATAAGTACTGCTCCCAATTAGAACAATTGAAGGTAATAGTCGACGAAAAGCGTCCGCAATTTAATAAATAATACTGCATCAGGTGTTTGTCAGGGATCGGTTTTTTTACCTCTTTTTCTCGAAGAATATATCAGATTTATGATGGTTGAAGCAAGGAAAGCAGATTTATGTCTCTACGCATATCATTTTGGACGTTACGACTAGATTTTACAAACCATACAAATGGTCACAATAATTACTCTTAAAATCCCCTCACTTGCCGGATAAAAGAGAAATAATGCAGAGATGATTAAATCGGAGGAAGCTTTCTACTAACGCATATTACAACATGGAAGACAGGAGCTTAAGAATGTTCAAGCAAGAGAAAGACTTATGAATAATTTGATAGCAAGTTGAACCTGGATGAACAAATTGCAAGTACTGTAAAAAAGTTAACGGAGAAGTTTTGTATATTTCGAAATCAGAAAGTTATCCACGTCAATGGTATGACTGCGTTTACAGTATGGAGAACTAGTTTGGAACATTAACATGAAGAAACAAATGTTGGTAATCGAAAGAATACAGCAACTTACATTAAAAAATGATCCCCGGATTAGCACACTTCTATCAGGAGAGGTTATTGATTTTCAGACTAACGATATTAAGCTACCATAGATACTGAGGCAACATAATCGAAAAATATAATTTATCACGCGATGTTTACCATGAATATACAAAACTTTCAGGATCGCAGATCTAGAGGCCACAGGTTCAATCTATACAAAGAGTGCTGTAAAGGCAGAATGTGAAGATTCTCCTTCAAGTGCCGACTCACAGATACTTGAAACACTGAGAGTAAACGCATTCAAAATCCCCGTTGACAAACTGCGGAGCAAAAAGAGAACTATTTAAGACCATGATGTACATCTTTTTTCAGTAACGCAATAAATAGCAGTAATGCAACGTCTTCTCATTGAACACGATAGAAAACAATCGAATATGGCCTTCTGTAAAGCTTAATCCCATAATACTCATCATAATCATCATCATCGGTCTTTTAATGTCCGTTGTTAGACATAGACCTTCCCCAGGATCCGTCACATTTTTCTATCATGGGCATTTCAGAGCCAGTATTTTCTGAATTTGTCTAGTTCATCTTTCCATCTTGTATTCTGTCAGCCTCAGTTTCGCACGTGGTCTCTGGGGATCCATCTTGTGAGTTATGATGTCCATCAGTTGTCTTTCATCCCTGCATCATCACCAGCTCAATGCCATTTGTGTTTCCTAATAGATTTTATGATGTCTCGGACCCCCGTTTTGTTCCTGATATATTGTGCTGTCATGTGATCGCCCCACGCGAGGTTGAGCACGATTCTTCTATGAGTATGTTGTATGCTTTTCAGTTTGCAGGTTTGTCCCTTGGTTCAGTTCCATGTTTCAGCTCCATAAGTGACTATTTGGAGGATGCATTGGTTGTATACTCTACCTTTCAGGATTATTGGGATCGTTTTGTTTCTCAAGGTTGAGCTTGTTCTGCCGAAGGTTTGCCATCCCAGGGTGATTATCTGCTTGATTTTTCCCTTTTGCGGGTTTCATCTGGATTCGTTGCTACCACCACTACTGCTACTGTTATTATTATTATTATCATTATTATTATTATTATTATTATTTGGAATCTCACACCAGTTGCCTGGCGGTAACCGCTGGAGTTTGAGTGACAGCAAGTCTCCTCAAGTCTCTAGCCCTTCTCTCCTAGTACTCATAGGTCGCTGTAATTCTGCGTTTTACAGTTTCACACCGGTTGCCCAGTGATTATTGCTGAAGGCTGAGTGACAATAAGTCTTCTCAGATCTTCAGCTAACGTCTCCTCCCTTTTTCACTTTTTCAGCTATTATGTCAGGGCTAAAATTCGTTGCAGTATTTATATCTCTAGCACCTTCCTCAGTATCCGTGCAGTTCCCAGTAGTGCTGTGGTCTGTACGGTCTCTATCCTCCCCCTAATCCCGATCTCCTCCAGTCTCTCCCTCAGCGTTTTGGGGACTGTTCCTAGTGCGCCCACTATGACCGGTACTATCCTGGTTTTCATGTTCCACATTTTCTTTAACTCCCTTGCTAGGTCCTGGTATTTTTCCCGTTTTTCACTCTCCTTCTTTTTAACTCTATGGTCTGCAAGTACAGCAACGTCTACTATTTGGCAGGCCTTCCTTTTTTTGTCTACTATTACTTAGTCCGGTCTCCTTGCCTGGATGAGGTAGTCAGTTTGGATGTCAAAGTCCTAGAGTAGTTTGTGGTTGTCATTCTCCAAAACTGCCTCTGGCTTGTGCTGATACCACTTTTCCACATGGCTGAATCCCATTTGTTTGCTTAGTTCCCAGTGTATCATCGTTGCTACTCTATCGTGTCTATGCTTATACTCCTTGTGGGCGAGTTGACTACATTCGCTAGTTATATGGTTCACTGTCTCATCTCTTTCACCGCACATGCGGCATTTGCTGTTTGTCTGTGTTCTATCGATTTTTGTTTTTATGTAATTTGTCCTTATGCTTTTGTTTTGGGCTGCCATGATGAGCGATTCAGTTTCTCTCTTAAGGTTTCCTTTTCGTAACCACGTCCATGATTTCTCGTCTGCTACATTTTGTATCTGCCTTTTAAACTCGCCATACAATTTTTTCCCTTCCCATCTTTCTTTTCTTGTTTGCTGTACTGTTCCATTGTTTTCTACTTTGTTGTTTGTTGCACTATCTCTCGTACTCTTTATGATTTCTTCACTATTCGTTTGCACATACCTTTCTAGGACTACTTTAGCTCTCAGGACACAGTCATCTATGCTGATGAGCCCCCTGCCACCTTCTTTTCTCTTAACGTATAGTCTATCTGTATCATCTCTATGGTGTAATGCTTTATGCATTGTCATAAGTTTCCTAGTTCACCTATCCATTGATTGGAGTTCTTCCTTTGTCCATCCTAGGAATGGTCCTGTATATCTAACTACTGACACCGCCCAGGTGTTCATTCCTTTTATTAGGTTTCTGCTGTTTTATTTAGTCTCTAATATTTTCCTTATCCTTCTAAGGTATTCTCTCCTTATTTTTTCCTTCATCTCTTCCCGTTTTATCCTGTCACATTCAAGGACGCTTAGGTATTTATATCGGTCTTGTGCGGTCAATGCCCTAATCTTGCTGTTGTCTGGGAGTTCAATTCCCTCAGTCATTGAAAGCCTTCCTTTGTGCATCGCCATGATTGCGCATTTTTCTATTCCAAACTCCATTCCGATGTCCTTACTGTATTCTTTTACTTCGTTGAACAGAGTCTCATGCTCTCCCAGTTTTTTGCGAACAATTTTATATCGTCTATGTACATTAGGTGGTTGACCTTTCCTTTTGTTTTAGAGAAATGGTACCCTTTGCTGTTTTTCAGGATTCTGTTGAGCGGTATCATTGTTTGAACAAATAATAGTGGGGACAACGAGTCTCCTTGAAAGATTCCCATTTTTATCCCTACCTTCGCTAGTTTGTCCCCTGCGGCTGTCAAGTCTACTTTCTAGTTTTTCATCGAATTTCGAATGAATTTAACGACTGGTTTGCTAATTTTGAACATTCTAAGGCATTCGAGTATCCAGCTGTGTGGAATCATATCGTACGCTTTTTTGTAATCTATCCATCCCATTGTGATATTTTCCTCCTTTTCCTCACTTTTCTTAAGATCATCTGGTCTATGTAGAGTAAATCATTTGCCCCTTTGGTTCCTATCCTACACCCTTTCTGTTCTTCTGGTAAAAATCCCCTTCTTTCCGTTGATATGTATATCCTCTCTGCTATATTTACACCAGTTGTCTGGTGGTCTCAGCTAGAGTCAGCAAGTCTCCTCAGGTCTCAAGCCCTTCTCAGCAGTGCTGTGGTAAACAGTTTCATACCAGTTGCCCAGTGGCCATCGCTGAAGGCTGAGTGACAGTAAATATTCCCCAAGTCCCCAGCCCTCATCTCATCTCTCCCTCTCCTATCGCGGTAGCACTTTGGTTCGTGACTATACTACGATTTATAATATGTTGTTTCCCTCCTCCTCTGTTAGGCCACTGCTAACAGCTAGAGGTGTATCTCTAATATTACTAGCACTTTCCTCAGTATTCACACAGTCCCTGGCAGTGCTGAGGTCTGCAGAGTCTCTATCCTTCCTTTTACCCTAAGTTCCTCCAATCTCACCTCTGGAGTCTTTGGTACGGTTTCAAGTGCCCCTTATATCACTGGTACTGTCTTGACTTCAATGTTCCATCCCCTCTTCAATTTTTTTGCCAGGTCCTGGTATTTTTCCAGACTTTCATTCTCTTTTGTTTTTACTCTGTGGTCTGCAGGCATGGCCACATTTATTATTTGGTAGGTTCCCCTCTTCTTGTCCACAATTACTAAGTCTAGTCTCCTCGCTTGGATGATTAGGTTGGCTTGGATGTAGAAGTAATTTGTTGTTTCCATTCTCTTGAGCAGTCTCCGATTTCTGCTGGTAGCATTTTTTTCTGCATGGTCAAATACCATTCGTTTACCCAGTTCCCACTGAATCACTGTTGCCACTCTATCGTGTCTGTGTTTATACTCCTTTTGGGCTAGTTGACTACATTCACTACTAATGTGGTTAACTGGGGAGACATTTGCTGTTTACCTGTGTTCTTCCGATTTTTGTTGTGATATAGTTTGTTCGGATGATTTGTTTTTGGCTGCCTTGATGAGAGTTTCTGTTTCTCTCTTCAGGTTTCTTTTTCCTATCTATGTCCAGCACCTCTCGTCAGCAACATTGTGTATCCGTCTTTTGAATTTTTTGTATTATTATTATTATTATTATAATTATTATTATTATTATTATTATTATTATTATTATTATTATTATTATTATTATTATTATGGTAAGGTTAGACTGCATATTTGTTTTAGGACCAGGCAAAAATTGGCTAAGTTCGATTGTGAACCAGCCATATTCAGTCGATATTGCATTCTCAGGTAAACATTGGTTCCGGTCTTCGTAGAATTTCTTTTGAAAATTTCAATTTTGTTGAAAATTGCAGAGGACATATTGAGCAGCTTTTTGTTGTGAAAGATAGAAAATTCTAGGATTAAAGAAATGAAGATAGCAGAGAATCGTGGAACAAAAAGTTTCTCTCTGTCTCTCTGTCTCTCTCTGTATATAGATGTACATAATATTTCTATACCTAAATTAACAGAGAAAGCATTAAATATTTTACTTTGTGAATTTTAATTGAAGATCTCACAAACCTTTTTTTTTTGTTTTTGTTCACGAATCTATTCCCCTGATTTTATGCCAATTAAATATTCACTAATTGTAACAATATGATGGTGTGCGTGAACAGTTTGGACATTGAGTGTTGATGATAACGTTTGTTGTGATTAGTTCTGTCGATCCCGTTGTTCCAGGGTGTGTAGACTGAGGACGGGTAAAGGGACTGGTCCTCCGAGTATTTTGGTGTTGGTGAGAGACGTGACTCAAGACTGGTATGTGAGGACTTGATTCACTTCTGCTCTCATTTGTGTCGTGGTTTTTGATTACTTAAACTGTTGTACTATTTAATTTCATTGGGAAAAACGGAGTCTGCAGGTACTTTAGGTTTGTTTTTTTAAATATTATTTTTTTTGATAGAAACTTGGGATATATTCCATTCCAAAGGATTTTAATGATTGCTTTCTAAATCTGTCGATCACAGTGTAAACTGTCAAAGAAAGATTGAAAATAAATGTAAAGCCAACGTTTTTATTCTTGCCTCCTAGGTCTATTATATTCTCGAATTCCATAATAAGATATTCATGAAAGAATTTTGTATGAAGAATACAGAAAAATGTACGTTTAAATAGATGTAGTGTTTATAATATCCATTTTTCCTCTAAGAGGTCTTGATTTTATACCACTTAATTTACCATATAATTTACCTTCAAAATGAAATTTATATAGCTGATTGCATATTAGTTCAAACACTTTAGAAAGAACTTTGCTAAGAGGTTTAGTATTCCGAATTCTAGAGGCTTCAATAAAGTGAGCCACAGTAAGTATTTATAGTATCCAATACATGATTGGTGGTTAACTTATCTTATCACCGATTTTCAATCTTACTTCCACTCATAATTTTTTTATTTATTACAAATGATATTTCCTGGTTAATAAGTAGATATGTTGATGATGGCGATCCAATAATATCTACTTCTGACATGTTTGCATTAATATACACGTGTGTGTATGTGTGTCCTCAAAATTTAGCAAATAGCTTGATTTTTTTTCGCACATCTAATTTCATAAATGTTACTTCGGCTGGCTGTTATTTTCCACAATTTACATTTTAAGTTTAGAAATGCAGACAGCTTTATTACTGCATCAGCAGGACTTCAGTATGTAAGAGGTAATGGAATTGCGTGCTGAATTTTCAGAAAAGAAGAAATCAACAAACTCTTATGAACCAAAGCCATGATATACACGTAGAGCATTGAACTGAAAAACATATACTTATAACCTTTTTTTTTTACAACCACACCCTCTTTAGTAGCTGTACCATACTTCAACGAATTCCCCTACAATTTAAACCAAATAATTATAATGAAATGGAAACAGCAAATATAAGAAATATATGAAAACAAGTATGATATTTTGTGTTCATGATAATATCATACAAACAGAGCTTTCGAAAAATAATTAGAGAAATTCTTACTTTTTTTCCACCCCCATTGTGAATCACTTGCGCCGTTGGGGAAAACACCCCCTAGCTAGGAGACACTGATCTACCCAAATCTGTGGGTAACGTACACATTACTAACTTACCAGCCATTCTATACCCTGTATTTGAGCATAAATCACTTGACACACTCTCTACGTAGTCAAATTGTAGATGACGTACTGAAAACAAACCAGTTGTATATATGTAATGTATTCTTATTCTTCGCTGCATTTCTTCCCATTTTGAGAATTTCATGGGGATTTGCTGTCCTGTGTATACATAATGGTCTACTTTCTCCAGCTCTGCGTTTTTTATTTCGATCGTTATGTCTTTGTCCCTAAGATGTTTGCTGTACATAATATTTGGTTTGCAGACGATCGTGTAGAGGAATACTCTCATACTCGTTTCATTTAGTTCATGTAGTACTACATGGATATCGTGCAGGTCCTCAGCAAAGAGGGTGATGATGTCAGCAAATCTGAGGTTACTTAGGTATTCGTCGTCTATTCTGATTCTTTTATGTTCTCAGTCTAGAATTATGCTCAACCTTACATGGGGAGAGTAGGAGGCAGCAAAGAATATTGTAAAAATACATGAGTCTGAGATATCATAAAAAGATAATTAGAATACTCAAATTGCAATGGACTGGTCATGTTGCAAGAATTTCAGACAACCACCGAACATCACCGACGTGGATCCCCAGATATCATATGAAAATTTGTGGCCGACGAAAATCATAATGGCATGACACATCTCAATCGAATAAAAATTCAAATGAATTTTATACTTCAGATACATATAGATGAGAGAAAAAAAAAATGATATTTTCCCCAGATTAAGCAGAATTTTCAGCTACAGCACCTTGCAACATTTCCATAGTGTTGCAGTAACATCTTGGATGTGCTGACCATTTGGGTTACAACGTTACAGTAATCTATCCACAACGTCTCATAACTCCCAACCAAAATGCGACCCGTCAGCAACATGTTAGTCGGGGTGTTTCGATGTGAAAAAGTTTCATCTTCAGCAGAAAGGTCTGACATCGTCAGCGTTAGTAGAGTAATAGATGATTAGGTAAATTTAAAAAATTAGAGATTCCATTTTAATTCTACCGAGCTGATGTTGCTCAACTAACTAATTCGATGGTAGTAATGGTGGCCTACAAAATTGATTATTGGCTGGTGTGAGTAGGACTTATCCAAGAGTCAGGTCTCAAAGATGGAAAAGAGTTCTAGTTTTAAAGGACAACGTCGAATGATATCTTGAATAGTTTGAATAATGAGTAATGCATTGATGAAAGGTTTTTACATTATTATAGAAGCAGTCGGTTTGACTTAGTTCAAATCTTCCGTTTTTTCTAAATTCATATTTGTGTTTATCTCTTCTCTTCACCTAATATGTGTATATTTTTCTTTTCCTGGGTGCAAGAGTGAATTGGGTTTCCTTAGAGTTGTTTTGAACAAATACTGTTGGTGCTTATCGTTGCTTTTTTGCTTATGGGTGTATGTTATTTAAGGGTTTTGAGCAGTTTAGAAATCATTTTCAATTATACAGCATTGACTAAAAGAAAGATATATCATGGATTCATCACCATATAACAGATAATAGAAGTATATCGTGTTTGATTATTTAATGCAAGTACATAAATTGCTATAAGGTAAGTCTGTCGGAGAATAATTAGGAACATAACGTCATACATGCAACCCAATCTCTAAGATGTATTTAAAATGGGATGGATTATTTGACAATGAACTTGCGTGGTATTTGAACAAGATGCTAATCTCGATATACTGATAACTCTTTCACACGTCATGCATTATTAATGAGTGTGGGAGGGTATTTGTTACTAAGAAATGTATATATACATGATTCTACAGCAGCAGCAGCCAGATTTTCTTTAATTGCTTATTCTATTTACATGATGTAGGCCAAATGGTACATTGACTAAATAATAATGCGTGATCACTTGTAAGAGTTTCTGTAATATATATCTCAATTCATATATATATATATATATATATATATATATATATATATATATATATATGTATATATATATATATATATATATATATGGTGTATGACATAAGCTATATATTAATCATAGTTCATTTTTTATCAACACTGCTGGGGAGCCACATTTTGTTTTCAAATCGCCAAAACAGTTACACAGTAAACAACATGGTAAACAAATGATGATCCCGACAAAAAAAAACAAAAACAAAACACACACACACACATTGTACCATAGTATCAAATTCTATAAACATAGAGGAAAAAACAACAAATAAGACACATAAGAAAATCAAATTAACTGATTTTGCAAAACGGTTGACTGGTATGACATAAATCTATACGTATTCAGTGTTTGAAGCTGCAAGGTTTTCTACACACACACACACACACGCACATATATATGTGTGCGTGTGTGTGTATGTGAGTGTGAGTGTTTGTGTGTGCATGTGTGTGTGTGTGTGAGCATGTATATGTGTTTGTATTTGTATAAAGTACACAGCATGTATACAGTAGTGGTCGAAAGTTTTCAAGCTTCAACTAAAATCGACACCACCGCCAAAAACTGGAGAGTGTGATACAAATGTTGAAATCTAATTCGCGATGGTGAGACGCAGTCGTCAGTTAAAATAAAGTATCTTCATGAAAATCAGTTGCTGCACGGTCCTAACAAGACCCCCGGCTATAGACACATAGAAGGAAGTCAGAACATAGCATGGGGACCACAGCATCCAAATCTTGCTTCGGAAGAATAAGTGCCTAGATTTAAACCCTCTAACCATAGCATATAAGAAACGAAACAGGCAGTGATATCGTAGAAACGAAAACAGTATGAAGTTTATATCAACAGGATGTTGACAGACTGATGATGATGTGAACCTACAGATCATCACGAAATAGAGAATCGCTCGGCGACACTAGAGTGGCATCTTAGAATAGAAAAAAGATCCTGAAGAATATCGAAAGAAGCTACATGTAAAGTATTTGGTTTCTAGCCATTATTATTCTGCCTCAATATTTTCATCATTGTACTACCGGAGCCACCAAAAGTGGCGAAGTGTCTCATCCCTTTTTTGTTGTGCGTATCTTTAAATATTTGTTGATGTGCTTGTTTATTCCAGCGCTCCTGGCCATACTGTTTTGTCTATAGACTTTAAAATTTGTCTCCACAAGATCCATTTTGAGAATATTCCTTTTTTTTAAGGAATAAAAAAAAGTTGTTCTTCCCTCCATTTTGGGTTGGCATTGGGGTGGTCTTATTGTGATTCACCAGAATTTAGATATTTTAGATTTTTTGTTTTTACTCTATTTTCGATAATTTTCCACTGGAAAACCCTAGGAATGTTATCAATAGTATATATTCTAGCCATATATATTCTTCAGTGGATATTTTCTACATGTCTTTAAATTTTGACGCTACTTTGACGATCAGAGTGATTTTGGATAGTGGTCAAGAACATTTCATCCGAACTGAAGATTGCTATGGGCTGTTGAAAATCAGCTGATTTGCGTAGTTATTGAGAATTTAGTCCTGTTTGAATGCTTTCTTTTTCTTTTTTTTTTTTTTTAGTGATAATGAAATATACGACTTCTAATTGTGGTAAAGTAAATGGAAGTCTCTTTCAAGATACGGACACAAACTAAATAATGATAGCACCGGCACAGATATAACATGCTATAACTTTGCAGGACTTTGGAGAAAAATATCAAAACAACAATGGTTACTCGAAGTGAGAGAAAAATGAAATAAACCTCAGAAAAAATATGCTTTCAGTTCTTCAATGTCTCATTGAAAAAAAGTAATTTGTAATATCATTAACAAGTACATTAGTTTCGTTTATCTTTGCATGTCATTCATATATATATATATATATATATATATATATATATATATATATATTATATATTTATATATATATGTGTGTGTGTGTGTGTGCGTGTGTGTGTGCGTGTGTGTGTAATTCCATCTGTAAATAATTTACAAAATTATATGGATAATCACGAGGGTATACATATAAAAGAGAGACCTTACCATATGGAATAATAGCCGCCCCCTAAAAAATTCCTGAATAGGAATCTAAAAATAAATCAAATCATTTGCGTGAAGAAACCCGAACAAGGAAGAAACATAAACTTTCTTGCGTAGTGAATCCTCATTACATCATATATTGTCAACACACGTGGGAGAGAGTGATAGAAAAAGCATAGTAAGACAGAGGGAGGGAATAAAGAAAAATAATAAAATAGCAATAAGAAAGGGAAATTGAAAGAGAGATAGAGTGAAATGCAATGGAGAGAGAGGGGGAGAAAAACAGAGAGGAGGTAGAATCAAAAGTCAGTTAGAGAGAAATAGAGGAAGAAAGTGTTACATGAAAGGAGGATAGAGATTCAGGATAGGCAGAAGGGGAGACAAATAGAGAAGGGAAGAGATAGAGAGGGAGAAAAAGAGAGAGAGAAAATAAGAGAGAGATAGATAGATAGAGAGAGAGAGGGGGGTAGAATAGGAAAAGATGATGGAGAAGAAAGGTGGTGAATACAAAACCATAAGGGGGCAGATTTAATTGAATTGAAGAAGAAATAAAAATCGACGCTTTTCTAATTAAGTTTCTAATTCTTCTGTCTTTATTTTACGGAGGGAGTGGAGATATTTTTTGTTTTAATTTAAAAGTGATCGGTCGGGAAATCCAATAAATTTTCCAGAACAAAACAGTCCAGAGAAAAAAAAATGATAAAAAAGCAAAACAAAACGTTCTATGGAAGGAAAAAAAAGGAAATAAAGAAACCCATAAGACAAACACTGAAGCAAAAATGGCGAACAGAAATAAAACTAATTCCTAATTAAGTTTCAAGGGAGATAACTGCGGTTTCCGTGTTCCATCTCCACATGAGACGCCAGGATATCGGTGGGAGTTCGACATACCTACATTTTCTACTTGCGGCTAGGGCAAACATTGAACAATTTAATCACTGCAATGCAAGTAACCAATAGAATGCACGGAACATATCATTGTTTGATAACATTTTAATTAAACTACATGCACGCAGTATAGGGTAAAAATACATGTAACGACACACACTGGCGTACACTTATATATATATACATATATATATATATATATATATATATATATATATATATATATATATATATATATATATATATATATATATACTAATGAGCCAAACATTTATGACCAGCAACGCGTGACGAATGATAGCTGCTATCTCCTGGAGACTGAAACCAGAGTCAGTCGTATATCAACGAGTAAAAACCGCTTGAAAATTCTTCATTTTAAAATACTGGAGGTTGCAGGTATTGCCTTGAAAAAGATTTTGATAAAGATTGGGTACTCATGGGTACTCTTGTTCCATTATGGTGAGTACCTTTTAGAAGTTGAACAGTTCCAATCCTCAAAAAAGCATCGGCCTAAACTTACCGATGTAAGAAATGAACGGCAGTTTTTCTGAGAAGTCTAAGTCAGCAGAGACGCTAGTGTAAAACAAATTGCAGATAGCTTTAATCAAGGCGATTGGGAAGATGTGTTACAACACTCTATTGGTATTGTAGCCACTGGTCAGCCAGTGTATTTATGGTAAGACAATGTTTCTCGTCGAAAGCGTCCTCAATAGGCACGTGGTCGGAATTAGACCATGTATGAAATGAGCAGTAGGACATGTATCATTATTCCGGGGGAATAATGGCAACAGCAAGGCTTGTAATGAAACAACGAGCCTATGGAGGCCCAAGAACCTTAAGAATATGCACAAATAGGCATAGAAATACATATAACCACAAACCCAAGGAACGAAAAGCCTGCCTAATCGAAATCATATACGACCCAACAACAAATGCTTAGAAGGTGCTCTTATATCCGAATGCAAAATGGTATCTCAAAGATATTGACACTTTTAACTAGCGACAACTCTAAATTTGCTGATTTTGAAACAAAACCATATCATAATAGATGATAATTATATAAAAACGCGAAGAATTGGATAGTGAACACCGACTCCTCTAGAGGGGAACACACATTGATAGAAAGACGCAGTAACACAAACACGCAATTGACCCTCTTAGGGGAGTGGACACGGATAAACCTGTAACTTCCACATGTAGATATACACTGACCCTTTAAGAAGAAACCACCCACAAATACATACACGAAAAGACAGAACATTAATTCCGAACGCAAAACAAAAAACACTGCGCATACACTAACATAAACATCCCCACTCATGAGCGAACTTACTGATTGCAAACTAAAACAACGGCCATAACCAGACACACACTTACACACTCACAAAAGAAAGAAGGTACGCATAGACAGCCACCTGCTCAAAACTAAAACAAAAAAGATTTCCACGTATCAATCCACTCTTCCTTTGGGCAAAAGCCCAAATGTATAATATTCTACATCCAACCGCTTACTGAGCACAGAGAGCATATCAAGTTGACCAAAGGCCACTTCCAAGGACACTACTCTTCTTTTGCCCTTATCAACATCAATCTTTCAGCGTCTGTTCTTGGACATAGACCTTTGCAAAGATTCGCCGAACCACTGTATCGTGGGCGTTGCAGAGCCAGTATTTTCTGAAATTGTCTCGTTCATCCCTTCGTTCAATACTCTGCCGGCCTTGGTCTGGTGTGTGGTCTCTTGGGATCCATGTTGGGAGTCGTGATGTCTATCCATTGTCCGTCACTCTTATAACACGGCCAGCCCATTACTATTTGAGTTCTCAATGGGTTCTATGATGTCTCTGACTTCTGTTTCCTCCCGGATACAATCTGTCGTCTTGTGGTCTCTCCATGTGAGGTTGAGCATAATTATTTCATGTGCACGTTGCATGCTTCTCAGTCTACAGGTCTGTTTCTTGGTTAGGTTACATGTTTCAGCTCCATAAGCGACTATCTGGAAGACACATTGGTTGTATACCCTTCTTTTAAGGGTTATTGGAATTGTCTTGTTTTTGAAAGTTGAGCTTTCTCTGCAAAAAGATTGCCATGTGATTCTTCGTTTGATTTCTTTTTCTTTTGAGGGTTTCATATAGATCTATTGACTTAGATGTAGTGGTCTACTTTCTCCAGTTTAGCATCTTCAAGTTCGATCTTATTGTTTCTATTTTCATCGTGATTGTTGCACATGATCTTTGTCTTGATGAAATTTATGTGTAGGTCAACTTTCTTGCTTTCTACATTTAGTTCATTAATTGGAGCCCTGTAAGTTTTCTGTAAAAAGTGTGATGTCTGCAAATCTGAGGTTGTTCAAATATTTGCTGCCCATCGTGATTCCTATATTTCTCCTGTCTAGGTGTCGAAAGATTATCTTGAGGGTGGCTGTGAAGAGTTTGGATTAGCTGGTATCAACTTTTCTTACCACGTAGCCTGATAGAGGAGCTGCTGTGATTGTGTGTACGTGGCAGCACTGCCGTATATGGGGCTTTTCCAGGATTTTGTTTTAGGCATAAGTTGAATAAAATGGCCAGTTTCTTAGTGATTATTTTACCTGCTTTTTTGTATAGGTCATGGGTGATATTTTCTGGTCCAGGGGTCTTTCCTTTCTTTGTTTGTTTGATGGCTACTTTTTGAGGGTTACTTTTGAAAAACCGGCGAGCTGATTGCTCGCATCTTGCATAACGTGTTCGTTATTTTGTAGTCCTTGTTTAGAAGAATAAAGCTCTTGTTATAATTCTTGGGCACGTTCGACAATCCTGTTTGCTTCCGCCTTTTTTTGCTTTTGCTTATAGCTTTGAAGCCACGACCTTTTTCGAGAGTTGATTCAATGACTGCTGTAGTGTATCTTCATCTGTTTTCTCTTTATATCTTTTGTATCGTTTTATACAGTTTGGAGTTGTCAATTTTCTGTCGTTGTAGTCGGTGGCTTGAGGTTTCTGCGTTTTTCTACGTGATTTCTGGTTTCATCTGAGATTTTATCGATGGTTTGTGTGTGCCGTGGTTTAGATATAGTGGTTACTTCTATTAGAGAGGCTGTTATTCTGTTGTTGAGTTCGTTGATGTTGGTATCTTTTTCTTGTTCAGTAAGAATTTTCTGACAGTTTGTCAGTTCAAGCTTGAAAAATCAAGAGTGTTTTTTCGGTATGAATTTTGTGGTTATTATTTGGTGTGGATCATTTTTTGCGTTCTTTATTGGTATTTACTTGTATTTTACATCTTCCCATTCTGTGGTCGTATCCTATGTTAACTTGATTTAGAATTTGAATGTCCTTTATAGTGTCACTTCTGTCCGTTAGGATGTAGTTTATTTCATTCCTTGTTTCATGGTTGGGGATTTTCTAAGTCCGTTTCCTATTGGACCCCTTCTTGAAGAAGATGTTCATGACATTGAACTCATTAGCTGTTGCAAACTTAACAAGGTGCTCTCCTCTTTCGTTCCGTACTTTATATCCATATTTACCGATGCAATTTTCATCTCCTCGTCTTACCTATACGATGAAGTCTCCCATGATGACAATGAAGTATTTTCTGATGTCTTTGAGTTGGAAGTCCAACTCATCATAAAAGTTATATATTTCCTCTGAGGTTGATTACAAAGTGAGATTGTACACTTGGATGATATTCAGTTTCTGCCTGTTTGAAAGTTTTATGATGACGCTTGCTACTCGGTCTGAGACGACTTTGAAGCCTGTCGTTGTCTTTGAGGTCTTTATTGATGAGAAAGCCAACACCACTGTTTTCTCTTTTCCTTTCGGCAGCTGTAAAGAAGATATTAAATCTTCAGTTCGATTAGTTCTTCTCCAGGTTTTCTCATCTGGCTAATACCTATGATGTTCGATTTGACATTTTTGATTTCATTTTCCACATCAATTGGGTGCATGCCACTTAAGAATGTTCTGACGTTGTAGGAACTAATGTATAACGTTGTTCTTTTGGTGACAGTTTCTGGACTATGTTTGGATAGTCGCTGTTGAACCAACATCCCGTAAGGAATGGATATTCTTTCAGTGAAGTTTTTGGGCAGTTGTTCTTGGAGTACATCACTTCTACCCAAGGTAAATGATGTGGCTAGGCCTTTCTGGGCCGACAGGAGCGGGTGATCTCTTGGTGCCCAAACTAAATTGTTGTGCTCTTCCAGTTTAGTATAACATTGGGTCGTATTACAACTGCATTCCCTACATTGCTATCATGATTCTGAAGACGCCAGTTGAATTGGGTGCCATTATAGTCATGATAATCAATCTTTTTTGAAATGTAAGATTTTTTGGTGCAAACCTTTCATTCCCACATTTTCAAAATACCACCACATAATAGTTCATATTCATAAATATATTACACACACACACACACACACATATATATATATATATATATATATATATATATATATATATATATATCATCGTGTCATCAACAGACGTCTGTTTTGATGTATTATATCTCTTCAGTGTGGCTATAGACTTTCCATTATCTCATCCAGTATCGCGAGGCAGAATTGAAACCTTCACTTCAGACCCGTAGGCCGATATCCTACCTCTGGACTACGGAACTGGACAGTAGGGCTAAATGTAAGCGATATTTACTTAAATTACACGGAAATCCCTCATCCACCAGAGTACTCAATTCCTATAGAAGAGCATTATATATATATATATATATATATATATATATATATATATATATATATATATATATATATATATATATATATATATATATATATATATCATTATTGCTCTCATCCTTTTTTATCTATATATGTATGAAAGCAAATCACAATTGATTAAACGCCTACATATATTGCTTGTAGTAACAAAGCGACCAATTAAATGTTTGGGCTGAAAGATCAAAGCTTTTGTATTTCCTTAAATTATCTGCAGAACGATAATTGAAATCATACCATTTCACTAGGACTGCAAGATAAGAAATAACTATCCGTCCATCCCGTATGTAATACCAGGAATCTGATAACAATGTATTGAATGATATTTTTGATATTTGTAATTGCTCTCAATACCTACTCATACGTATTCGTTTAGTTTCAACCTAATGAGTTACGTTGTGACACAACGATTTAAGTTATTTACTTGACCATCGTAAACACATGCATACTAAACATGGACGTGTCCGCAGAGCACAGAAGATAGTTAATACTCTGTAACATGTGTCTGTTCGAGTCCTGGTGTATCAAGATTTTTTATGCTTCTTTTCAATACGTTTTGATCCACGACGATTGAAATATTACCACAGCACAACAATCTATTTTTAAAATACTGCCTTGTCCCAGGTCAGCTTAATATCTGTAAATCAAACTGTGACTGCGAAATATGGAAGGTTATTCAGTCTTCTGACCGAAAACTATTTTCTACACATAACTTCAATCTTATGACAAGAACTTAACCAAAATTGTAAAATTAGATGAACATGGATTTCTTCAGTTTTCAGGTGATTCTGGTTGGCTTGCAATGTCCCTGGTGTGCGTACAGGCTGTCCTGATGAAGCTTCAGGACAAAACAATCACATATTTACTCCGTATCGTGTCTCAAAAAAATTGTTCACTTTTTTGTTGGGTTCAATTTACAATGTAAGTTTATGCTAAATTTATCCCTTAGTTTATGTCCAGCTGCGTTCACGCTTGTTTCTTGAAAAATCGGAATTTTAGTGATCATTGCTCATAAAAGGTGAGAAAAGTAAGTTATTCATTGGTCACTTTTTCCAATTCTTATATTTATCACCCTGATGTACCATGCTGCCAAAAGACGTTGGTCTCATGACTGTTTTTATTAAATGGCTAACAAGACCAGATTCAATCTTTTTCTGATATTTGTATATCTTTAGATTTTTGGTCTAAATTGTATGAAATTCCAAAGTGTACAAGTATGTCAAGATATTTTTTTTGAATAATGTACCGTATACCTTTTGTAATGTACTGTACCTCTAGAGTATAATGCTTGCTTATACCGCATATCTAAAGGTTGTCATACACGAGACACCGTATAGATCTCGGCATTTCTCATTATTCGGAGTTCTGTGCTCCTTTCACACCCATTCCCACCACTCTGTCTCAGCTTTTGTGTTCCATCCATCAAAGCCAATTTGTATTGTGGGAATAAGCAGACAAAGATAGAGTTGCTTTCTCTTTCGATGCCTGCCTTTAAGCAACGTGTCGCTTGCCTTAAACTAGTTTGCCACATGGGAATAAGCCCCACGGTCTGAGGAAAGACAATAAGAAGCCTATTCCAGACAGAACTTGGACAAAAAAAAGGACAAAAGAACAGTAAAACTACTTCTGACTGGAAACATCCATCTTGTGAAATCCCCAATGACCGATTACGCGCAGGGAGAGTGACTGCCAATCTATTTGATCAACTTTTGAAACACAAGAAGACGTAGTCATTACTCACGTTGAAATTATCATCGCGTTTTGTATCATATTGTTGCTGCTGCTATGATCATTATTGCTAGTATATTTGGACCGTCAAAAATGACAGCACACTCGCTACAAATGAATAGATTAATGTTAATAGATTTTGAAATCAAAATTGATAATAAATACCTATTATCTTATTACAATTTAAATACAAATATTATTTCATACATTTGCATATTCCCAGTAGGGTTCTGTCCTTTTCTGCTTGGGCTCCCGACAGCAGGGTCTTTAATATCCAGCAACTTTCTCAATATTGTAGAACGTCACAGCTGAGTCATCTCAACAATTACTCGATTACCAATGTTGCCTGTCGAATCGCTGGTTACTATATCAACAATCTTTACTCTTGTACTCGACATTTTTTCAATTTTTTTTCATCTTATTCAATTACGCTCTGTACTCGGCTAGCTCAACCATGTTTACAATCTAATAGACTTCCTTTTCAGTGATATCAATTACAATATTCGCTCTTGGATACGGTACTTGGTGTCGATCCCAAAGTCCCAGATCATTTTCTTAATTTTTTTTTATTGGACAGCATAGATATCGATTATTCTCAGTCTATTTATCTCTTTCAACGCAACAGATGTGTATTAAGGAATGGACATATTTAGCCCGACACCGATAGGGTAGCTGCTTCAACGTAGTGACACTTTTACCATTGAGAATTTTGGTTGAAAGTAGTTATTTTGACCTTTGCTTTACCAGTGCTGTTTAGGTCTATGGTAAGAGCATGGGACACAATCGATGGCTGCTCCAATTATCTGCTGCAGCCCCATTTTCTTTCTGTTTATTCTACTTACATTGTCTGAAATGAGTGATATATCAAAAGTGTAGGGACGGGAGATAATTCAAAATGAGTTTCATTTTTATATATTGTCATCTATAATACGTTCGATAGGACAAAATATGTCTGTTTCTTTGAACGACTGCTGCAACGAAGAATAGCACAATGTGACGTTGAAGCGGCTACCCTATTGGTAGCAGGTTCGATTCCTGTAACAGTCCCATTTTTATTGATTATTCTATTGACGTTGTCTAAGGTGAGTAAACTTGTAATGACAAGCGTTGATTTCAAATAAGTTTTTACTTAATATAACGCAATTCATAATTTATGCTGGAGCCTTTTGCACAATTCAAAGAATATCATTATTTCCACGTTCCTATCTAATTTTGTTTCTTCTCGTGCCAGCTTGATGAATTCGCTCACAACATCGTATGTACCCGCATCACATAGGTATTTACAAATCAGAATTGAAACTTGGATAAACGGGAAAAGACGTCCTGATCCCTGAGGGTTCTTCTTTTCCAAGGATAAAGTATACATAAGGGTACGTGTGCATAATTATACGCGGGAAGAGACGATACCGTAGGAGAAAAGGAGAAAAAAATAACCTACATGCCAACAATCTTCAACGATAGCATCGACACCTTTCGGTGGGGAAATGCAGCCTGTCACGCTGTGTAAATTTACGGGAATGGAAAATGAACTTGATGTGTCGTTCAGGTCATCAAACGCTTCAGATTTGAATCCCATCGATCGTATTGGATGTCTTAGATGAATTTTAACTCTGCAGAATCTCAACTACTGCTAAGATCCTGGCATCTGGTCCAACGGGGGACCTTTAGAGATCTTATAGAGTCTGTACCTGACCGAGCAATAGCTTTATACACGCCTATGATTTCACGAAATCACTTGTTTTTTCCATCAGTGTAGTAACGGTCAACAGGTTTGTGTTGCCCACGATTATTGCTGTAATCCTCATTGGATTCCCAACCAGGGTCTCCTTGTGTCAAACTAAAGTGTATATACGCCGTAGATACTGAAGCAGAATGTACTGAATATTTGCCTAGTTAAGCTTAGGTTAACAACAGTCCAGTGCACAGAAGTCCAACAACTCTGAGTGTCACTAACAGATACGATATATCAAGAAAACTACATCATCATCATCATCATCAGCAGCAGCAGTAGGAGCAGCAGCCTTCAAGTGTCTGTCGTTGGACATAGACCTTCCCCAAGATTCGCCAGCTCTCTCTCTCTATCTATGGAATTGCGGAGCCAGTACTTTTTTAATTCATCCAACTCGTGTTGCTATCTCACTTTTTGTCAGTCACAATTAGGCATAAGCGTTACAGTACTGGAAACAAGACAGCTGGAGACGTGGAAATAACATTAGGCCCCGAGAATAGTGGTTATACATACACCTGTAGACATTCAACAACTTTCATGTCACTCAACATTTGGCGACAAGAGAGAAAAACAAGGAAACTATATAACAAATATATATGTATTATCTTTTATATTTTGTTTTACAATCTGTTGATGTATACATGCACAATACCTGCATATGTGTGTGTGTGTGTGTGTGTGTGTGTGTGGATGGGTGCATGCACTAAGATTACTTTTGTTGCTCATCGAAATTGGAACAATATAATCACATTAAGAAAAGAACAATTCTTGTCATCTCTTGTGATGAATGTTATTATCTAGAAACTGAGGGACTAACTGAAAGCCAAATAAGACAAAAGCTAGAATTACACTTGGATATAAAAAACAAGCAAACCAATTGTTAAAAAAGCAAAATAACTGAAAAAAAAAACACAGAAAAGAACATCCCTAAAATTAAACATTCTTAATAATGATTTTTAAATGAGATTTGGATTACTTTTAATTCGTAATCAATCAAGAAAATACCATGCAAATATTTCAAGAGTTCTTCAGATGAAGCATTGCTGTGTATTTTTAAACAAGTCTTTTTTCCCCCTTTTTTTCTGTTCTAATCCTAGTATAATTTCATTGTCATAAATTAGCAGTTGCATCCCAAATGACAATGTTAATCTACTATGAATGATTTATTGTTTGGGCTCGAGTTCTTCCTTCCCTTCCCACACCGACACATGGCGTGGAAAGTTTCGTTTTATTTTATTGTCTGAATTCAATCAAATTTCATTCTGTTTGGCCGTTTTTACTTCTCTTTTGTTTTACGCAGTATCTGTTGTTTATTCAATTTGGAACCGTAATATTTGTAATGTTCAATTAAACGAGAAGGAAAAAGGAATTACGCAATTAAGCTTAGCAACAAACCGAATGAAAATAATTTTACACAACGGAAGAAAATAAGCAACGCAAATTTAACAAAATTTTACCGAAAATAAAAGATGAATTTTTCAAATGGTTGACATGACTAATCTTTATTTAAACGTGTTTGTGCAGTTATTTCATTTCCTTTTTTTGCAGTAGCCGACAAAGGATGTTATTTCCGAAGCAACCAGTGAACAGAGGGTTGATAAATTTAAATAAACCGATTATGTGGGTTCTTTCCATGACTTGTTAACAAAGTCCAATGTTAATAGAAGTTAGAATCAGCAGGTAGCTTTGCCCGATGACTGCAATTTCAGCATATTACGAATCGAAAATACTTAAAGTTCATTCTCTGGAACAATACAACACTTGTGGGCATTTCGTGTCCTAATCAAAAACCTAACCCGTAATCCCAAAATTTGATATATACGTCTTAACTTGCGCCTTTTGAACGGTTTCATATTTCATACAGCGAATACTGATAGGGTATATAAAAGGTACGCTACTGCCAAAAGTTCCATAGTATTTCAGCATTTGGAAATATCGTTAATTATTGAAATAGTTGATCATTTGGTAATAACAAATTTTCTCCAATCAAACGTATCTTAAATTTAAAGGCGTGTCTATACCTTTTCCAGCATAAGTAACTAATGTCAGTGGATGACACAATACAGCGGGAAAATTGAAAATTTAAAAAAAATGAGGGTAATGTAATGTAAAGCAAAAGCATTACAGTTGATTTTACTACTGAAATAAATTTGAAATGACTTCAATTAAAATTTGCCTCAATATAATTGTATTGAAAATCAGAAAGAGATGGATTGTCTGAGGTCAGGAATAAACACTGCAAGAAGAGGACTATTACATGTTCATTATAAAAAAAACATTGCTGAAGCTATCACTACAGAAATACCCTTAAAATGTTTTTACCATAGATTTACATAGAAAATAATTTAACTATAGGAATACATTGAACTTTTGAAAGAAATGGTTGTCAGTGATTCAGAATTAAAACAAGCGCTAATGACAAGATAGGGATATATGATGGATAATGTGAATACTTGGGAAATTATTTTACAATAGAAATGCATTGGAAATAATTTTATTGTATGAATGCATTAGAAATAAGGAGACGAAAATTTTCAGCGGTCACGAATTAATGGAAGTGCTACTGACAGAATTACTTGGAAATATTTAATCGCAAGAGTTTATTTCCTGTATAATAGGCCACATGTTTATTTGGTTTTTATAGTGTTGATAGTTTTATACATTCTTATTAACGTCACGCGCCGTGTATTTCGCAATGTTGAGCGGATGAGCAGGTGCATTTGTGTAATTATATCTGTCTGATTATAATGGCGTTATTCAATTACACAGAAGCTGGCACCTGTCCAGGTTGATAATAAGCGCAACGACTTCTTACGGTGATTACTGACAGGGAGGTAGTTATGCTAAAGTGGACAGCCCAAGAGTTCACACACTCACTATCTTCTCTGCTAAACATTTTGGCATGTCAGAGACAAGACATTTTTCGTTTAGGTAACTTGCAATGGTGCAAAGAATTGGGATCCGGATATGTCAAACCTTTTCGCCGCTGCATTAGTCCTTTGGTAATACAAACGTCCTCAGACGTTGACGGAATTGGAATTTGGTTTGCTGTTTCCATATCCATAGTGCGTGTGTGTGTGTGCATATATATACATATATATATATATATATATATATATTTATATATATATATATATATATATATATATATATATATATATATATATATATATATATACACACACACCAATGATTGTCAAAAGTTACCCGACAATTTTAAAAATAAATACAAAATGAATTTAATAAAAAATTCAGATATTCTTTCGTACCAGCTATAAAGAATATCATCCGAAAACTAGAAAAAAATCACTTCAAAAATAAACCTACATTGTTCCACAAAACTTGTATAGATGAAAAGTTTCTGTCTAAATATACAGCACACACACACACACACACACACATGAGAAACATGAGCTAGTTTGTTTTGCGAATCCACAATCTACTATATATATATATATATATAGAGAGAGAGAGAGAGAGAAAGAGAGAGACACACAGAGAAAGAGAGAGGGAGAGAGAGAAATGAATAAGTGTGATCGAACAGATTGAATTGCATTATATTATATGATACTTATTTGATTTAATATATCACTTCTTCAGCTAATGTAAATAGAATGAATGATTAGAGAAAATGGGGTTGCTGAAGGGATCGAACCTGCCACCGATACTTCTGTCATTAAGCTAAACTAGACAGAATTTCTTGGTTAGCTAGTATTTCGAAGTATGTGATTTTTCCCGCGTAAGAGAAATAAGTAACGAACAAAGACTAAATACTTCTAAAGGAGGTTCAGTTAATAACTTAATAGAAACTGCTACGTGACCAACATCCTTTGGCAACATGTTTTGTTAGGGATGATCAATTATGAAATTGGGGAAAGTTTTGATCAACGAATAAGCTACCTCCCTCACTTTTCGTTGGATGGACACTAGTAAGTCTGAATATAGAAAAATTAAAACAACTAAACACAAACTAAGGACTAATTCAACAAGAATTTACTTTGTAAATTGAAGCCTTTCACAAAAAAACTTTTTTTCCCCGAAGATGGCAAGGTTTCAATGTTTGAAATTTTCAATCCCAGGTTCCATTGGTACAATTTGCATAGATGAAACAAACGTACATAACCAGCCAGCCAGCCAGCCAGACCAACTTAAAAACTGGAGAAACCTAGGTTGACAATTTGGTGACAGTTTTGGTTGACGTTTTCTCTTTTCCAAATAAAGATTTTATAATTCTTTTCAGAATTTCCTTCTGACTTTTTTTCATCAACTCTCAAGCAGACTATTTTTTACGCCTGTCTCTTTGTTGTTCTTGATTCGACAAATACATATTTGGACTTTTTCTCATACATTTTCTCTTTTGAGTCAGTGATAAAATTTTAAAAAATTAAGACGAGACAATTTTTATAGATGTTCTTGCAATTCTTTTTTTTTTTTAAATAAACGTCTTATTTTTATTACCTTTTTTCCAGTTTTGCATCATAGACATTACTATCTTTGCTATCGTCATCGACGCCATAAGCACATTCGTTTCCTTGTCTGGTTTTCTTTTCTTTCTTTTGTCTCGTTTTATACGTATTTTTTTTATTTATCTTCCGTGCTTAAATAATCAGAATAACAGTCTCTGTCGTCTGCGTGCTTCATTTTTTTTTTTTTTTTTTTTTGCCATTGTGGTTTGTTCGGCTTTGATATTTCTACTCAAATTCACTTCTTTTGTTTCTTTTCAATGGCGTTGCGATCACGATCATCACCGAATTTCCCGCCTTTACTTGTGTCGTGCAATTGAGTCGCAGTCTACTTTCGATACACCCACGAGATTACGGGAAGGAGACAGAAATTGAGTGTTGGAATCTCTAGGCTGTGTTTTCCCTTATTTACCCAATCACCCTTTTCATATAGAAACGCGTCTTTAAAAAAAAAAAATTGTTCAACCGTCGTGCTTAAACTTTTCCTTCTGTTGACCGCGGTTTCTTCAAAGTAAAATCATTTGGGAATCAGTTGCTTTGAATGAAAGAATTCTCGTCTTTGTCTCCCACAGGTTTTGTTTATTGTTTATTCTTTGAAAACTGTCTTTCTTTTTTTTTTCATTTTCCTCACTTCCTTCTTCTCTTTTTCGCTTTTTATTATCTCTCTGCGATTTTTCCTTTCCTATTCCGTTTTGTTTTTTTTTTTTTCGTCTGAGTTTTGTCGTTCTATATTTTATTTTGCCCTTCTTTTTATTGTCATCCCCATTTCTTTGGTTCTCTTTCTTGCCTTTATTTCCTTTCTTCCTTTTCTTTCTTCATTTCACTTTATCTCTTTTTCTTCGTTTTCTGTCCTTCTTACTTTCTCTTCAACTCTTCTCTTCGTTTTTAAAAATAATTTCATCTCTCATATTTCTCTTTCTATCTTTCTTCTTCTTCCTTTATCCTTTCGAACCTTCGATTACATTCCCTTTGCTTATTACCATTTTCTTTGCCTGTTCTCAATCCCCCCCTCGTCTTTTATTCTTTAAAATCTTTGAATATTTCTGTGATATATTCATAATTTTGAGTTTATTTACCTATCTCGTCTTCTGTTGTACGCTCTCACATTTTTCTCTTTCCATTTGATTTTCAACTCTTCCCAATTCGTTGTGCACCCCTCTCCTGCACTAACTTCCATTTTTTTCTATCCCGCTAATGTTATTTTTTTCACTTTTATATCAGCAGTAACTGCATTGTCATAATATGTTAGTTCTTCTGAACTCAGCAATCAGGTAAGTTTCCTCAAAGAAGGCAGACATCCATGAAAAGGAATGTTGCATATTCAAAGTATTTGATACTAATAACAGTAAACACCTTTATTTTCTCTAATTGTACCATACTTCATTATTTCATCCATTTATTAAATTATGATAGTTGTTCGCAAAAAAGTATTCATAATTTATTTGAGTTGATACGTGAACAAACATTATATATATATATATATATATATATATATATATATATTTGAGTAAAAGTCTTTCTTTTTCCAGTGATTCATAACAGATTGTACATTCTGTTTCAAATGGAACTTAAATAATCATTTATTTTTCAAGTGAAACAGAGTTTACAATCTACAATGGACCTTGGGATACATTTTTTACTTATTTTATAACAGATCTACTAATGGTATTGAGTACTTTTTGAACTAAGAATTACTTAATATATAAAAAAATATTCATGTGTTCGTTATGAATTGTATTATTGCCATATATATATATATATATATATATGTATAATTTATATATATATATATATATATAATTCATATATATATATAATTTATATATATATATATATATATATATATATATATATATATATATAAGTTGAACAGGGGTTATAACAGGCTGGGGGTGTAAAGTTTGTGAAAAATGACAAATTCTGTTGAATATGTTGGTAGAAAATCAACACTAAGGAGTTTTTATGCACGTCTAGTATTCGTAAAGATGATATCATAGATTGGTTTGCACGCAGTCTGAGATTAAAACCAACACAACAGATCTTATATTCACTTTGATAAACACTCAATAGAGATGGCACGGACGATTAGTCACATATTTTGTTATACTCACAGATCCTCCATCGTTAAATACATTTTGAGGTAACCTATGTGGGTAAGCCTTGATTCTGAAAAATTGGATGATTTTTTAGAAAAATATCATCCATGTACAACACTTTAGGATAATACCCTCTATAAAGAATACAAGTATAGCATGACCTATTCATCAAACTTACCGGACATGGAAATAGTGTTTGATCAACACTGCATTGGTGACATGTTGACAAAACTGTTTTTATTTCGAAATACTCAAAACAGTTACATTGAAAACAGAGGATGATGAAAACAAGAGAATATTTACACATCGTTCCATATTAAAAATATATTTGTAACACGGGGGTAAATACTGATGTAATTTACATGAATTGCATTGACAAATATCGAGAAATTAGTGACTGAAGTGACACAAGGATTTTGAGAGAATTGTTTCAATGTTTAGTGTTTAAATATATGAAGTTTTATTAACATGCATTATTAAGGAAATGATATATATAAATCGACAAAAAATGATTATTAATTGCATTGAAATATATTAAAATTTTATTGGAAATTATACGTCGTTATCACACGGTGAATGTATCATTTGGCCACGTAAATAGAATAAGCAATCAGAAAAAAAAGGCTGCAGCAGGAACTGAAGCAGCAACTGATAGGTAGCTGATTATTACCGAAGTAAACAGCCACTAGTAATGCAAAGGCCTGAATAATTGATTAATCTCCAAATTCACATTTTCCCTATTCATGGTCTATATCCCCTGTCTTTACTCATTTAAATGCAGACAATTATATATATATATATATATATATATATATATATATATATATATATATATATATATATATATATATATATATATATATATATATATATATATATATATATATATATATATATATATATATATATATATATCGATGGAAACGACGACAGGAAGGCAAAGAGAAAAACCCAGGGGAGAATAAGTGTTACATCTCATTTTTTTTGTCTTATACTGTGGGCATGTTTCAATGTATTTTTAAAGGCACCAGCCATCTTTAAAAAAAAAAAAAAGAAAAAAGAATAGCAGTAGTTCACAGAACAGCTCGCTGTTTTCGAATGTTACTCTCACTCACATAAGAGCACCTCCCCACTGGCCTCCACTAAACAACCAAACAATACAGAAATATCTCCGTCTCATTTCTCAGTATCAAACGCGTAAACAGCATTTTTTCTATGAACTGAGGCAAATATTTTCCCTCGAAAAGACGGCTGGCACCCTTCAAAATACATCGAAACATACCCAGGGAATGATAGAAAAGTTGAGATTTAACACCCACTTTCTTGAGAGTTTTGTCTCAAACTTCTCATTGTCATCTTCTTCAATATGCTATTGGATCACTTCACATCCACGATACAAACACACACTCAGAACCACATACATATGCAAATGCACGCATGTGTGCTCTCTTTATACAAGTATTCATATGTGTCAGCATGTTTGTATTTGTGCCTGCAGACGTGTAAGAATCTATGCATTTGAATATGTTTAATACACACACACACACACATATATATATGTATGTTTGTCATATAATATATATAATTAGTGATTGATTATTATATATTCATGAGTGTAAGATTAGTTATTCAAGTGTTGCAATTGGGATCAAATGACTATTTGAAAGAGTGAAGCAGAAAAAGGTCGCATTGGAACGAAAAGTCAGACCGACCCACCTTTCATGCCTTCCGCTCCAGACACGAAGCCCTGAGAAGCTGGTTCCGCTCGACGGAAATTCGTAAGGAAAAAAGTGAAAGTTCCCGAAACGTGAAGGTTAATCCATTGTAAACTGTTCCTAGCAATACATTTGTATGAGGAGTGAAAGTATGCACGTTGAAGGATCCAAAATTTGGATCAATCCTGTTGTTAAGCAACGACAAAACGTGTGTTCCTGTCGAACTGGTGTTTGCCTGAGGTCATAGACAGAATTTAAAAAATGGTTGAGAAAAGAAAAGTGAATGATGCTATTCATTACAAAACGGGTACAGAAAATGACTTTTGTCATAAGTCGTGCTTCACGGGGAACGATCTTGAAATTGAAACCTGCAAATAAAATATAAGAAACAATTGTTATTATTTATATGGGGCTTTACAATCTTAAAATGGACGAAATCTACAGACACTAAAGATGACGTCTATTTGCATCGATATTATGGATAATTCAATTTACACATATATTCAAAACATAATTATATATATATATATATATATATATATATATATATATATATATGTATAAATATGTGTGTGTGTGTGTGTGTGTATATTTGATTGAAGAAAAAGTTCTTTGCTATACACTCTTGGAGAAAAAGACCAGAAGAAACAACTGAAAAATAAAATAAAGAGTCCAATTTTCAAGACAAAAAATTTGAATGTAAATGTCTTGTCAGAATTATGGACAGAAAATAGTCTTATTTTCATTATAGATCTGAGATACTTATCCGACAATGGCTGGGGATTCCAACAAAAAAATCAATGAAATAACCAGATAATGCCCGTAGAAAAATTACGTACGCATTTTGATTTTTGTTGACGATTTTAAGAAATTCGAATATCGTTGCAGTAAAAGAGTCCATTGTTTCAAGATATTTTATCTGCAAAATTATTACATTTAAATGGAAGAGTTACTGACTAATAAATGAAAAATCACATATCATAAGTTGAATAGTTTAGTATAAAATTATGTCAGATCATCGATATCGGTAAATCTAATGTTAATAAAGCATACTAAAAACGGTAGCAATCGGCCAAAGCAGTGTGTGAACGAGATTAGCAATAAAAAAAGATTTCAATTAGCTGAAGAACTTTTTGAGTACAACTGACGATGATTCTTGTTTACTTCATGACCGTGATAGTTATATAACTTTAATTGGTGCTGTCAATAGTTACACAAAAACTTGTTATCTATAGTCTTTATGTTTCCAATAGTTGCCTCTAATAAAGTCAGTGTTTGCTCTGCTATTAATAGACGGTTTGCCTACCCTCTGATTTTTAGCTAATTAGAAATATCATTAAATAAACAACAGGAAGTTGTTTCTTATAAGGAAATGTACATGAATAACTTCTTAACATTCCTACCATACATTGAAAATAGGTTACAAAGAATCCCTATCGGTGGTATCAAAGCTAATAAAAATTATTCCCTGGTTAGTGTCCATATCTCGATATCCAAGTCAAGATATAAGCTGTTTTGCCAAACAAAAATCTAATAATTGATTTTATTACCATGTGTAGTATGTATTTTCAATTTACTCGTATATTTCCATAAACACACAACCGCTTCGATATTACTTATACTTTTATTGAGTCAATGCTTGCTTCAGACATTCACTAAATTTGGCTCAGTATAGCACATTACTTTATGAGGGGAATTGGCGGAAAAAAGGTTGTATCTCAGCAATCTCACCTGGCTGGACGCTCTGCTTACTTAATATCTAAGGATTCAAAATCCTGGATTTTACACAAACTAAAAGAGAAATGTCTAGCAGGATAGAGAACGCTAAATAGAGTGTCATCCATTAAGAGGTAATGTCCTATCATAAGGGTATTAATTTATTCTAAACCAAACATTGTAGGACTGCTTTTCCCTTAGCACAATATTAGACCATCAAATTGGATGTTACGACGAATCATTTATGACCTAACCCTATAGCAGAGTTCTGGACCAGAGTTCACATCACTGAAGACAACAAGGATGCAGACGTGGTGTTACAACCGGTACGGTTTTGCCCCATGTGGGATGGTACTACTCTGTAGAGTCAGGTCCGAGGGGCCCAGAAATCGACTTAGGACCGAACCTAATCGAAGAAAATTTCTGGAAAGGCCATACCCACTCGTTCCCGCGTGTGGTATCCTCACGGTACACTTATCGTGTGTCACATCTTTCGTTCTTAGGGGGTCAAGATAAATTAGAACCCTACAGCATATACAGTTTCTGTAGTACGCTTCACAACGATGGCGCCAGTCTCATGGATGAAATCAGACAGAACCTAAAAGTTTTCACATGACCATCGCGCGGTGTACAAAACGCTAACTTGTTTTTATCGTCTTTTGCAACCTTCACTTTGGTCGGATAAACATTTTTTTTTGTTTGCACAATCATTTTTGGACGACAACATATTCATGGTTTTGCCAACATAGTTTGACTCATGTATAGTTTTGTAATATATAATACCTGATGATATCTGTTTTGATTGTGTAATGTTTCTCTAGAAGTAATAAAATCATGCTATGTTGGACATGAAAGAAAATTACCAAAAATAAAAAAGTTTTGGGAGTGTACTCATTTAGAGATGGAGCCCGTATTCCAGCTACAATGTTCACCCTTATACCTCTCAAAATATCTCATTTGATATAGCCTTTCATACCTTGATCTTGTTACCTCTTCATATATTTACTCAGCTCAGTTGAGTACGGGACAAAGCCAAATGAGAAATAGCGGAAGAATACTATATTACGTAAATGTTCCTATTGAGAAGAGATTTCTTGCCTGGAATTTCAACATTCAAAACCCTGGCTTTTACCCAGGCTTAGAGACTAATCGCTGGCACCAGTGGGGTATACGTAAGTATCTCAGTTACCAGGCTGGTTACATATACATGTACTTTTCTATAGAAAATTTGCCGTTTGCATGTCGCTATTTGGTTACTTCCTGATTTAGATATTTGTTAAACTTGGCTTAGTGTGAGACAGGGCCAAATGATGGTAAGAAAATTGTTTTGTCTCAATTTTTGAAATTCTGAAAGGTGTATTTGTATTGAGGATAGAGATAAAATCATTTGAATTCAATGAATAAAGATCGAATTGGCGAGAGAAAATTAGGGACTGTGAGAGAAAGCACAAATGGTCAAGAAAGTAAACAAAAATGAGTGAGATTGATTTTCACTAATTTCACTTTATGATTAAAAGTCAAAAAGGAAGAATGGGACAAGGAAAATTGTGATATGACAATCTTAGTATAAACTATCTACGTTGGAAATTAACATCTGAAATTCTGGTATATGGCTTTGAGTTGAGAGACTGACTGCTTGCATCGATGGTAAATATCTGACTCTCTCAGCCAGGACATATATATATATATATATATATATATATATATATATATATATATATATATATATATATATATATATATATATTGTAGAAAGCTTTACAGCTTTAAACACCAAATACAATTTAAAAAAAACAAAAAACAGCGTTTTTTTCTAAAGATTTGTTATTTCGATCAATTATTTACCAATATCTGTTAATATGATTTATACAATTTTATCCAGTGTTTTCTATGTTTTACAGAGTTTGATATTACAGTACCACGTGATAATTACTGAGAATTCAAAACCAAATACACTCACACACACATACACACACACACATGTATATATATATATATATATATATATATATATATACATATATATATATATGCGTGTGTATGTATGTGTGTGTGTGCGTGCGTGTGTATCGTCATCTTCCCCAGCTCTTACAAGACCACTGCTGAACAATGGCCCTTCCCATCCGCTTTAACGATGAGAGTGGTTTAGCAAATCTCCACCATGTTTTACGGCCAAGCTTTCCTATCTCTCCTCTCCAGCTTGTGTCTGGTCTCTCCCTACGGCGTCAATTGTCCCCCGGACTTCAATCGGTTAGTCTCTTGGTCCATCTGTTGTCCTTTCTTCACTCCCTGTCCCATTCACATCTCTATTTTCGTTGCTTAATTATTTGTCCATCTTTCACCCTGATCTTCTTCTGGATCTATGCTGATTTTTTCTATGGTTTTTCTAAGGGTTATTTCTAACATGGCTCTTCCCATTACCCTCAGTGCTATTCTGATTCTGTTTCGCGAATGATTAGTAAGTTTTTTTAGGATTTTTCACCCGTACGTCAGAGCCGGTATTATGCACTGATTGCGAGCTATACGATAAGAATATTAGTAATTTGATCTTCAATATGTCTTTATTCATAACTAATGCTTTCTCGGCAATCGTTATGCTCTGTCTTAGTTGATTTCCATGATCTTTCTCAAGCGTTGTTATTTAACTTTTTCATAGAAAAGTACTTGAGTCTTAATTCATCTTGTCTTTAACGTTTATTTTTGGTTTTATCTATTCAGATCACTTGATATGTTTTGTACATCCACCGTGGTTTTTTTTCCTATGCTTAGTTCGGTACATCACGAGTCTGAATAAACGAAAATGAAGGTAAACAGATTTTATCGTGCTATTCATCTCAATGGGGGTTTCCTTGTAACTTTCGGAGTAAGCGTTCAAAATCCTGAATTCAGAAGGCAATAGTAGAAATATTGTTACTTTTATTGCCAACCCTATGAGGTCAAACCTGCAGGAAATCTTTTAATGGATATTGTTCTAAGTTGAAGGGAATTGTGTATTTAAAGCAAGACAGGAACGTATTTTCAAATACTTCAGGTGGACGGTGTTCGAGACCGGATAAAAGCCGGGCTCCAATATTGGACATCATTCTTTGAAATTGCCATACCTCAGTCTTTCGATCATCTATGTAACTGGATGTCTGATATTTATGGCCTTGATCCACACTAAGTTAAGTTTAATAAATGTTCATAGACTTTCTGGTTTGGATTATTCCGTAGTGAGTTTGATCCTCAGTTAGTGACTAACAGTCGTAACTTGTGTTGCATTAGACTAATCTTAGTGAATACACATAGATTTGCAGATTTGGGAGTTTGAATCCCAATTGGTCCCCAGCTCTTCTAGACTTTCACCAGACTGTAACATTGGTAAAATATGAGAGTCGATATAAGCTTATTTTGATAAAAAAATGTCCAGTGTATCCAATTTGATCTCCTGTAAGTGGCACACGAATGTAATACCCGGTGACTAATTCACAAAATAACTGCCATTTTCTGTTCATCATCCATCTTGCATATATTTCAAAATATAAATAAACAAACAAAAACAGGAACATCCAAATGCAAGATTGAAAAACATTCTGCAAAACAGAAGCCGATAATGAAAGTTGCACCTACTTGAGATTCCGATACCCGTAAATTATTTTATTTTGCATATTTCCAAGCTGAGTCTAATTTCTCATCATTTCTTGGATAGTAAAACCCGTTAACCCCTCAATCCCAGATGACCCTGAGGTCGGGATCTAACCTGGGTGGAATTACTTGAATGAACTTAAAGATCTCATTTTGAATTAAATTCAATACTTGACCAGGGTTAATTGACATAATAACTAATGAATATTACCCGTCTTGGTTACAGCATTGTATCAGCAGAACCTAACACAGTCTGGAGGAGTTTTAAGACGATCTGATTGGTAAGAAATGCTCTTAATACGTTTAGGTCTTTGAGATTAATTTACGTTCCGTGAGTGGCTGTTGATTAGAACGTGTTGATTGGTCTGTTGATGTGAAGCAGATTAGTGGTCTGGCGGTAGAATAGAATACATGGTACGCCTGTGACCAATGTGGCCCAGTGGTATAGTAATCACCTCCTATTCGGTAGACGATGGGTTCAATCCATAGCAGAGTGATTCAACTCATTTGAAAAATTGTACTCAATGCCTCCTTGCAAGGCGCAGCATAAAGATGTAGGATTAAGGAAGCCTAGTGAGAAGAGGGCTCTGTCAGGCTGTCTGAGCCAAGACACATGCGAAAAAATAAAAACGAAAAACAAACTTCGAGACGATACAAGGGACGCGTGTTCATACACACATATATCCCAAGATACCTCAACAGATCTAGGCAACTCACCATGACAGTAATAGCTAACGATCTAGTCAAAATGACAATTACTCTTGTGCACTGAGTTCGACCTTCGCTTGGTGGGAAGTGTTTCAAACCACATGTAACACTAGAGTAAGCTTTGCAAATTTGGATTCTTCTGCTTTGAACTCGATCACTACAGTGCACTACACTTTTAAATGTGTGCATCATGTTCAGTTATATGAACATACATTTGGACATTTTGATTCTTGAGGACTGTGTTAGATCTTCGTTGAGTGTTCAACACTTGCAACTTTGTACTATGCTGCATCATGATTAGTAAAGGTTTATACATTTGTTTGGATCCATGTTAAATCAATTAGATTCTTACTCAAATGCAAAAACTCCTGAAACCTTGTGCCAGAGCAAGCTGAGGTTAGAAAATGCCAATTTGAAATAATGTGATGAGAATTCAACCTTTATTAGTTTTCTGACTCTTGTAACCTTTCGTCGGATCAGGATAACGTTAAAAAACACATATATTCCACCACAATGTCTTGATTATTTTGGTTTTGTAATGACTGACCACATTACACTTTGGGAATTTCAATTTCTTTGTTAAGTTTTCCTCTTTGCGTACAAGAAAACTCATACCTTGATTCAATGGACAAAAATATTTTCAAAACGTTCGGAATATGAAATATACTATATATATATATATATATATATATATATATATATATATATATATATATATATATGGTACCGATCAGGTAAGCAATGTAGCATAATATAAAGAAATGTCTAATATGTGATGGATTTATTTCATAGAGTGCTCGATACATCCAACTTTAAACTTCAAAAGTAGAGTTGCCTTAGTGTAAATGAATAGATATTACATAGGAAGTTGATTCGCTGCACAAACAAGTTTATTTTCTTGCCGCTTGATGAGGTCCAAAGAGTGCAGAAACATAAAGTTGTTTGTGTGGCGAATCTACTCCCTAATATATATATATATATATATATATATATATATAAATATATATATATATATATATATATATATATATATATATATATATATATATATATATATAGTGAGAAAATATACATATAATTATAGTTATAGATATATAGACAAATGTAGATGTATACGTTTGAGCACCACTTATCCAAAAGTCCTAAAACTGAAAAATTCCAAGATCCAAATTTCAAAAGCCAACAAGGCGATAACCTGATTTAACTTGAGTGAAATACCAGTTATCTTCCTTCTACTCTTTAGAAACGTGAAAGTGTATTTACACCACCAACAGTGAATGAGGAAACAAAATTCTCAGCGATAGTTTCTATTTCATTTACAGCTATTTGTAATTCAATACTTATTCGTTCTTATATATCTTAAATAAGAAAAAACATAAACAAAAGACGTAGTGTATTGTAATATATTCTATTGTTTGTTATCCCTCAAATTTCCCCCACCTTAAATATTTCTTTACCTATCCTGATCTAGTTATTTTCACTCATCCTTTTCACTATTTTCACTTTCACTTTCTCTTTTCAAACCCAATTCAATAATGATTTCGTTTGTTGTGTCTGAACGGGGAAACATTCAAGTAAACAATGAAAATGAAATAAAACAATTCAAAAACTTTTTTCCAATACAGCACAAAAAAAGGAACAATATTTTTTGAACACAATCTAATAAATAGGACATAAACGTAGATTATGAAACACTGAAATTATTTCCCTTACATCACAGGCCCCGATTCCGAACAAATGTTATTAATGTTCCGAAATTCGAAACTCTTCTGGTCCCAGGCATTTCAACTGTATTGTTATGTACCTAGGTTTGTCATTAATGATGAAAATTATCTGGTTGACACAATAAATATTCATTAATCAGCCTAAAATTCTTCTTTGTCAATGCACTTGATCCAATGTTTCTCAAAGATCACGTAGATCAAACATAATACGATTGATATCACAGATCAGCAAATGACTGTGTCAACCTACAGTCTCATCGATTTGTGTTTCCTTTTTTTCTCGTGAAAATATATGACATCTGTCGATTTATCGTATAATGCTTACTATGATACACTTTCTCATTTACCGCATATCACATATATCCACCATATGTCCATAACCTGCATGCCAATAAAAAAGGAATAATACTCTATTTTATGTTGGCTTACTAGTGAACTATGTGTATTTGTGCAGAATTTAGATGATATGTTAGCATACATATACATATGTATCTGTAGTAAAAGTGTGTACACATTCGCATTTGTAAACAGTGGTGTGTAACGTTTTTATTACTTCTGTGAACTATGTGATACTGTGTCAGGTAGTCCGTCTGAGCATGTATGGATAATTGGACGTCTATTCTTGTGTTTGTCCGGGTCAGTGTATTTACCATATATATGTATATGTATATATATATATATATATATATATATATATATATATATATGTCTATGTGTGTGCGTATGCGTGTGTATGTGTGTATGTATGTGTGACTGTGGATGCTTTAAAGTTTAATATCAAAAGCAATCAGTCGCAGAAGTTGGTCGGAATGAAATCCGATTTTGCTTTGATTGAAAGAAATTGCCCGTTAATACCAGACGAACATTTGAACCAGACATGAAAAAGCAACTACACCAAGGGACTCATACAAAGCCGCAAGCAAATACACGAAGACGAATTCCAAACCCCAACCCCCAACACCAGCACGTCACTTGAATCGAAGCCCAGAATCTATGGCCTCACTCGACTTGGAATATGTATATGCACACACGCGTGGTTGGTAACGATCGCACACACATTAACGCACAGATAGACAGACACACGCACACACATGCACACACATGCGTGTATATATGCATTAAAACACACACAAAAAATATGTGTCAATACACACCAGTATACATGTACATATAATCAATAAAAAAGACATGCACACATATATTGATATAAACTCGAATACCAACACTAACACGTCACTTGAATTTAAGCTTAGAATCAATAGTCTATGTCAAATCGTGATACATATACATATATATATATATATATGTGTGTGTGTGTGTGTATATATATGTGTGTGTGTGTGTGTATGTGTGTGTGTGTGTGCGTGCCTTTGTGCGTGTGTGTGTGTTAGAACACACACGGAGAAATATATGTATAAGTATCAGTAAATCCTAGTATGCATCTACATGTAAATATTGATAAACACATACGTATACATATATTCATACATTCGCATGCAACCTCACACACACACACACACACACAAAACGCACTCACACACACACAAAACGCACCCACACACACACACATACATTCGTACTTATATCAATAAGTTTGTAGCCTAATGAAGAAAAAAGCATATAGTTTACATTCTATTTTTTCTATTTTCCAACATGATCGGCACCCTTGTGAGTTCACACAACGCAAGTCTTATCCATTAATCACAAGATTGTTATTTTTATTCGGTGCAAATTTCAGATCAGAAGCCATCAACTACAAGTTCGGTTCCACTGTTTGATTCACTGTTGCTTTGGGTCAAATTTAATTCTTCCAGCAACTCATTGATAAGGACATTAAGATATCTAGCTGACTGCTTTTATCAAGACGTGATAAATTGTATTAACGTCTCTACAAAAAGTGGCATTGCTATAAAAGTAATTGCTGAGAACATGTGCAAAACTTCCACAAGTAGAAACAATTACGGATATGAACTTTTGGGAACGAGACAAATTTGGGGATCAAATATATGAAGACTTTATTAGTTAATCAAACAATTGGTAAATCACTACGCTCTACGTGTTTCGAGGATGCTTCCAATCCCCAGAATCTTTGTGGGCCTTTTAGTGGTTAAAAGGTTTGGTTCCCATGGACAACATTTACCATCAGATGTTTGGCTTTGAAAAGTAAGATAAAAGTCCATAGGGGGTTATAGTTGTGAGTCGGTTGAGTATCGTATCTGTTTCCTGTATTTGAAGTTGGAAGATAGTTTGGTTCGAATTTATGGTGAATGTAACGACAGTGGAGGGGTATTTTAGTGGTTATTTTTGTCAAATGAAATCTTTAAGAGTCTGTTGCCATGGTGACTCAGAATCAATCTTGGTCACTGCCCAGTTCAATGTTGATGAAATTATTACTTATATGGAACCCACGTCTTTATATGTTTAATTTTCTGTAACTGCATATGCACATGTACAACCATATACATATACCCATATTTGCACACACACACACACACACCACACACACACACACACACACACACACACACACACACACACACACACACACACACACACACACATATATGTATATATGTATATATATGTAATAGATATCTACTTATATGCATCTGCGGATATTAATACATACATCTGGCCTGATTTTCCTATGAATCACCCGTCAGTCCATATATATATATATATATGTATATATATATATATATATATAGAGAGAGAGAGAGAGAGACAGAGGGAGTGAAAGAGAAAGAGAGGTATTTGTATTCCACAACAGGGGTCTAATAACTATGAATGATTAGTAAGAAGTAAGGAATAGCCACACTTGTTGGAAATAATTTTTAGCAATGTATATATCCAAAATATATAGATAAAGGTGCTCACGCATCTATATGCACGCACATACATACGCACATTGACGGACATACATGTACAAATATACGCACATACCTCATATACATGGACATATACATATATATACAAATACTGGATTTAGATTTCTTGTAATGAAGAGGTGGATGATTAGAGTAAACAAATAATGAAAATGATAACAAATTGTATGGTTTGAATATGAACAGCAGAAAAAAAACCTTTCTGTGTATGTATGCTCGTACTACCATTCCCTGCAAAACGGAGAAAGGGCCAACAACCATCTCTCAATATTTCTGAAGACTTCCTACACAGTGACCATGGCCCATGAATGATGTATTTAAAATACAGCTATGAACACTCACCTTTTTGACTAAATATCCAAGTTATTAAATACAACATTTCCCAAATAATTCCTCACTCCTTACTTATACACACACACACAGAGACACACATACACACACACACACACACACACATATATATATATATATATATATATATATATATATATATATATATATATATATATACTTAAATATACAAATAGAAACATAGATAGATAAAGTAAGTAAAGAATGGCTTCATAGTTTGGAAAAAAGTTGTATTTGATAACTTTGATAGCATTGCTCTTTCAACTCTGGAATGGGGCGCTCTGGTGGAAGGGGAATAGTACATAGGTAAATATATCCCCCAATTCGGTCCGACTGGCCGTAGGGCAGGGATAAAATGTCAGCTTCTGGGTCTGAAACGAAAGTTTTGATCATACCTTGCAGTGGTGGAAGGGATACTTCTTGACAGTCTGTTGCCACACTGAAGTATTGTAATACAATGAAACAGCTGTCAGTGGATGACACAATCATATATTCATTTTTTTTCTTTCTTGCTTATGATTTGTTCCCTTTGTTACGTATCATTTTTTAAAAATGAGTAATATTTTGATTTTTTAGTTTTGTTAGTTGCGTTAGACTTTTGAAGTTATATTTTCAATTTTAGCTCTCTCAACATTCTCATGGTTCTGATATTAGTTTAGGTGTTTCGAAATTATTTTGGATACTGTTCCGTCAAATCCATCTGTTGGTAATGTTCGAGGTCTTTTATAATTAATTCTTGTCGAAATATTTGCTTGCTTCTCTATTTTCCATAGAGTAAGTGGGGTTTTAACATCTATGCTTCTTGCTGGTTGTTAGAAATTATGTTGGTTGTATTATTATTATTATTATTATTATTTGGAATCTCACACCAGTTGCCTGGTGGTAACCGCTGGAGTTTGAGTGACAGCAAGTCTCCTCAAGTCTCCAGCCCTCCTCTCCTAGTACTCATAGATCACAGTAATTCTGCGATTTACAGTTTCACACCGGTTGCCCAGTGGTTATCGCTGAAGGCTGAGTGACAATAAGTCTCCCCAGGTCTTCAGCTAACGTCTCCTCTCTCTTTCGCATATCATGACAGAGCTACGATTCGTTGCAGTCCTTATATCTCTAGCACCTTCCTCAGTATCCGTGCAGTGCCCAGCAGTGCTGTGGTCTGTACGGTCTCTATCCTCCCCCTAATCCCGATCTCCTCCAGTCTCTCCCTCAGCGTTTTGGGGACAGTTCCTAGTGCTCCCACTATGACCGGTACTACCCTGGTTTTCATGTTCCACATTTTCTTTAACTCCCTTGCTAGGTCCTGGTATTTTTCCCTTTTTTCACCCTCCTTCTTTTTTACTCTATGGTCTGCAGGTACAGCAACGTCTACTATTTGGCAGGCCCTCCTTTTTTTGTCTACTATTACTAAGTCCGGCCTTCTTGCCTGGATGAGGTGGTCAGTTTGGATGTCAAAGTCCCACAGTAGTTTGTGGTTGTCATTCTCCAAAACTGCCTCTGGCTTGTGCTGATACCACTTTTCCCCATGGTTGAATCCCATTTGTTTACTTAGTTCCCAGTGTATCATCGTTGCTACTCTATCGTGTCTATGCTTATACTCCTGGGCGAGTTGGCTACATTCACTAGTTATGTGGTTTACTGTCTCATCTCTTTCACCGCACATGCGGCATTTGCTGTTTGTCTGTGTTCTGTCGATTTTTGCTTTTATGTAATTTGTCCTTATGCTTTTGTTTTGGGCTGCCATGATGAGCGATTCTGTTTCTCTCTTAAGGTTTCCCTTTCGTAACCACGTCCATGATTTATTATTATTATTATTATTATTATTATTATTAGAAGCAGCAATTTTGACACTAGTTGCCTTGTGGTTACCGCTGGAGGATGAGTGACAGTAGGTGTCCTCAAGTCTCAAGCCCTCCAATTCACACTCTCATAGTCCACAGCAATATTGTAGTTTACAGTTTCACCCAAGTTGCTCGGTGGTCATCGCTGGGGGCTGAGTGACTGTAAGTCTCACCAGGTCTTCAGTTCACATCTTTTCTCTGCGTCACCTATCACACCAGTGTTGTGGTTCGTACCTCCGCTACCATTGAGGTGTTTTCCCCTCCTCCTCTGTTCGGCCACTGCTAACAGCTGGGGTCTTAGATCTTACATTTCTAGCACTTTTCTCAGTATGGGTGTAATTACTACCAGTGCTATGGTCTGTACAGTATCGATCCTCCCTTGTATCCCGAGTTTTTCTGATTTCGCTTTTAGTGTCTTTGGTACGGTTCCGAGTGCACCTACTAACACTGGTACTACCTTGACTTTCATGTTCCTCATTTTCTTCAGTTCTCTTGCCATACCTTGGTATTTTTTTCCAGTTTTTTACTCTTTCCTCTTTATGGTCTGCAGGAACAGCCACGTGTATTCCTTGGCAGGTTTTCCTCTTCTGATATACGATTACTATGTCCTGTCTTTCGCTCGGATGGGATGGTCCGTCAATGTCAGTGTCCCAAAGTAATTTGTGGTTTCCATCTTCCAGGGCTGCTTCAAGTTTTTGCTAGTACCACTTTCCTGCATGGTTAAATCCCATTTGTTCACTCAGATCCCAGTGTATCACTGTTGTTTCTTTATCTTTATTCTCCAAAGGTATTCTTTATCTATTTTCTCCTTCATTTCTTCCCGCTTCATCATGTCACATTCGTGAAATCCCAGGTATTTGTATCGGTCTTGTGTGGTCAGTACTCTAATGTTCTTGCTGTCCAAGTGATCAGTTCCTTCTGTCGATGTGAGCCTTCCTTTGTGCAATACCATAATTGCACATTTTTCTATTGCAAACTCAATCTTGATGTCATCACCGTATCCTTTCTTATTGTTGAACAGCGTCTCAAACTCTCCCTTGTTTTTTTTTGGGGGGGGGGTCGGGGATTGCAAATGATTTTATATTGTCCATGTGCATTATAGGTGGATGACTTTTCCCTTTGTTTTGGAGAATTGGTATCCTTTGCAGTTTTTCAGAATTTTGTTGCGCGGTATCATTTTTAAAACAAATAGTCGTGGAGACAGCGAGTCTCCCAGGATGATTTCCCGGTTGATACTGCTAAATTTTCTCATGTGGCAGTCAAGTCTACTTTCCAGTTTTTCATTGAGTCGGCGATGAGTCTCATCATTAGTTAACTGATCTTGAACATTCTGAGGCATCCGAGTATTCAGCTGTATCGAATCATGTAGTAATTTGTTATAGTCTATACGTCCCACTGCAGTTCTTTCTTTCTTTTTCTTTTGAGATCATCCAGTCGATGTAGAGCAAGTCATTCGCCCCTGGCTCCCTCTCCATCATCCTTTCTATTCTTTTGGTAATAGTTCCCTTCTTTCCATGGATATGTACATTTTGCTCCACTATTCGTATGGTCAGAATTTTCCACAAGAGTGGCAGACTCGTGATTGGCCTATAATTACTTGCCACGTCTTTTTTTTCCAGGGTCTTTCTGGTTGTTCCTCCTTTGGTCATCCATTTTTGCACCTTGCCTTTATTCACGCAACTTTGGAGTTGGTGGGTGAGGCTGTTGTGTAGTGTGGTGAATTTCTTAAACCAACATCCGTGGATCCCATCGGATCCCTGCGCTCTTGAGTTGACGATTTTTCTGAGAGCTTGTTTCAATGTGGTTTCGTTCGATACTATTCGTTCTTCATTGTTTATGTCTTTGAGTTCTGTTGTTTTCAAACCCTTCTGGGAATTCGTTGTGTTGTTCCAGTAGTTCTTTGTCTCTGTGTCGTCCATTTTTAGGTTATGTCTCCTTTCTCCGTTCAGTTATTGGTGAAACTTTCTCTTATTCTTTTGGAATGTTCAGTTTCTAAGTGTATCAGGCAGTCTTTTGCATGTATCTCTTCAGTATCGCCTCTTTGGCTAATCTCCTCCGATGTATCTCTTCCACTGCTGCTGGGATACCGTTTTGTCTATCTTGTACTTGTCTCATGGTTTTACCAGTGGTCTGTTCATATGTGGTGCATTTCTCAGTAGTACTTTATCTCTCTGGTGTTGTGGGATATGTCTTTCTTATCTTCCCCCCCCCCCCCGATTGCGTTTCCCCTTTTGTAATTGTTTTGGGATCTTTCTTGTGCTGTGAAAAGTTTCTGTTACCATTTTTGCTCTGGGATGAATTAGGTTGTTGAGCCACAATAGGCTGTTCGTTTTGATATTCTGTTAGAGGCAGTTTGCATGTTCGGTTGCTTCCCTTAGTTTCTTTCTGTCCTTGTCCTTTGGATCTGGGAGCGTTGTTTTTTCTTACAGCATAATTTCTCTCAAAGTCAGCATCTGAGCTTTCTCCTCCTCCGTTGGGATGTCGATTTCTTGCTCTGGTATAAATCTCTGTTCAGAGTTTTTTTTTGCAGGCGGGGGGGTCCAATTTTGTCATTTACTATTATGGTTGAGTTGAGATATTCTTATTTCGGTTAGGTCGATTTCTTCCTTCTCTATTTAATTGCAAAGCTTTCGTAGTTCAGACTCTGAGAGCCATTTGCTTTCCAGAGTTTGTTTTACTTGATCAACATTACGGTAGCTTGATACCTCCAAAGAGGATATTTTGAGCATGCGTTCCTTATAACACCGCACTGATGGTTTGCTTTTGAAGTAACAATACATTACTAACCAGTTCCCCCCTCTTGACCATTTCCACATGTTTTGGTTAACAGCCACTCGATGGTGGCTGAGCTCTGTTTTTTTGGTGCAATTAGTGGAGCATGAGTGGAATTTTTGGCTAACAGCAGCTTGGTAACAACTCCCTCCTCCTGAAAGCCATTAAGGGTACACGAGCTGTTGATAATCTGAGCTATGTTGGTAATAATAACGACACGAGCTGAGGTGTTGATCAGCAGTCACAGGAGGACGACCAGATCCCTCCTGGTGGCTAATAAAGGCGCATCTGCCGGTTATGACACACAAATCTTGGATTTGTGCCCCCTTTTTGCGCTTAATCGATTCGGTTGTACTGTAACGTTTGGTAGCATGAAGTTTAAGTATTCTGGCATGTGTGAGTTTGTTTTCTTTTTTTTATTTTACTGTGGGTGCGAGATTGCTAAATTTGAGCTCTAATTAATGTGTGATGTGATGTATCTTTTTTTTTGTATTTTCCATTTGAAAAGAATGGTGTCTGGTTGGCTAATCTTGATTTAAAGGGAGTTACGTCCCTTTGCAATTTTTCTCAGGGTTTCTCTGAGATGAATATTCAGCATAATATGCAATATCAGATCTTACACATTTGTTTTACGAAGGACATTTATTGCAATTTACGCGATTTGCCTTTTCTAAACCTTCTACGCAATGGGTTACTTAGGAAGAGTGAATTTTGAAATTGAACGAGGAAGAATCCTCCTATGATAGTTTTGACGTGTAGATGAAAGAGATTGACTATTTTTTAAACTTTTTGTTGATGTCTGTATAGATTTTCACAAATTCCATGGCTTCCCACAAGATTTGTCCAGAAATATAACATGAAGAAGCCTCAAAGGGCAAAAATATAAACATAAACGTGATATTGTAGTGCTTCCATTATTTAGCAGTATTCTAAGCTCTACTCAAACTCAATGTTCTGTATTGAGTGCTATATATATACATATATATATATATATATACCAGTATTACTTCATAAATCCCAAGACACGTCAAACTAAGTTCCTGTTCAAACATCTACTGAAGATACACCTTTCATATCTTGACCAAAATATATCCACACGTAGTAATACAATTAATATGTTCATAATCTGAGCTATGTACGTAATAATAACGAGATGTTAATGAGTATACGGAAATGCAAGCTCCAAAATGGTAGATGAAAAGCAGAAGTAAGACATGAAAAAAAAAAAAGAATAAAGAAAGGGAGAAAGATAGGGAGAAAGGTGCAATGGAGGAAATGAAATAAAAACAAAATCAAGGATAAAAATGAAAAAAAACAAGAAAAGGAAGATACATACTTGAAAATAAACACGAAAAAACGGGGACAAAAGAAGACAATAGAGACAAACTAAAAGCGATAAAACGAAAAAAAGGGAAGTAAGGAACCTTGAAAGAAAAGAGAAAAATGATAATTATGAATAAATGAGGGAAATGAAAGAAAGGAAAGAACGATGATAAATTGAAAGTAGTAGAGAGAAAGAAAGAAAGAAATGAGCCATGGGTAAAGAGATGAACTATAAAGGGAGAAATAAAATAAATTGATAAATAAACTATGAATAAAGACAAAATAAAAAAGAATGGAAGGAAAATTTAAAGAAAAACACACGAAAGGAAACAAAAGAAAATGTTGGAAAAAATAGTTGAAAATTTAAATGGAAGAAGAAACAAACAAAAGACAGAAAAGGGGCAAAACTTAAAACTGAAAAAAAAAATGAAAGCATGAATGAAAATGAAGAGTACATGATGAAAACAGAAAAAAAAATCAGAGAGAAAGCAAAGAGGATCAAAACGAATTAAAGCATCGTAGCAAAGAAGATGGACATCCTATAAGAGAAGGAAGAGACGATAAGAAAGAAAAAAAGAAATAATAAATAGAGGAAAAAGAAAGACGAGAAGAAAGCAGAAAAAAGAGGGAAGAGGAGTTGAAAAAAGAGTTAGAGAGTAATCTATAATTATGTGTAAATTGATGCATCGGTCATAAATTGCTCTTTATTATTGGACCTGAGCCGACAATTTTATTTAGAGAAACTCGAAGGCAGTTATCTGGCCATGATTACGGACACGCTTTCAATTACTGACCATAGCCGACACGCCTGTAATAAAATAGTGTCTCCGAAATTTTAATGTAAACCAACTATCTGCTTGAGAGTTCGTTAACAACTTTCAAACACCAATGTCTCATTCGAACTCAACTTAAGGTTTGGGCATCGAAATACAAAGAGCGAACAGCGCTTATAAACAAATATACGTATGGGTATACGCTTGTGTGAATATGGCTTGAAGGGTATTCCTTGGGAGATTCTATCTAATTAAGTGGATATGAGCAAAAGTACCACCCTATTGTTAGATTGCAATTAAAATGAAGATATTTTCAAAAGTTTTTCGACGTTTCTTGTAGATTTTTTTGGATTAAAAATGGCAATCAATTTTTTTCTAATTAAAGGTAGATTTTGGATGTAAAAAGTCAATGTTGACTTAAATTGGCATTAAATTCATGATCAAGAAAAATTTGATGACTTCTGATTGTATAGAACAAGATCTGTTATTTTCACTGTTCACCGCTCCTTCAATTTACAGGCATAAACAAAAAATGACATTTTTTCAAAAATTGATGACGATGATAACAGAAAGAGAGAAAACACTGTGGAATAACTATGCTACCAAGACGCCATGAATCAAAAGAAACACTACCACAGAAAATAAACAATGAGAAAGGAAAAAGAAGCAAAAAATGGAAGAAAAATACACCCAATGAATCTTCCTCTTCGAATCACAATACATTATTCAGTGTTGATTACTTTAGAATAATTTTCAACCCAAGCGCCATAGATAAAGAATTTTAGAAACACATTTAAAAAAAAAAAATTGGATTCCTGGAAATAATCGATTGAATACTTTTAAAAATACGATAATTTTTCCTCCTTCCAAATCAAAAGCCGAAATTATAATTAACGAAATTAACCTAAAAGTTTAGCAAAATGATTTTTTTAAACTTAATTCTCCATCTTTCAAATTCAATAGTGAAAGTCCTGTTCGACCAGTTCAAGGAATTTTCCCTAAACAATCAAGGGATTTATCTATAGAACGGTGATCAGCATCAGGTACTATTTTCAACCTCTTTTTTATGACTCAGCGATGGATTGAACCACGTACTACAGGAGAGTGCTCAACTATGGGGCCATGTAAATCAGTGTATCCTATGTATGCAGTGGTATAAATTCTTGCGACTTACAATTTAAAAAAAAATATTTCTGATTGTCCAACTGAGTTTGATAATCAATTGTGCAAGACGAATAAATAACTCGCTCCAAACTTTGGATGACCTGTTTTACAATTGACCACAGCCTGTCATCTGAGCTTCTGAAAGCGGAACTTACATTCACGTCTGATTGGTCAAATGAGTGAATCAGTTTACCACTCACGAATCATTAGGTGTGTTTTGGGGCCAGACCGGCACATCAAAGGAACGGATTCACAGTTGCAGGATTAATTACGCGTAGACAACCAATCATATACCTTTAAAAAATCTACTTTTGCATCTTTTTGTGGATTCAAAGTACTTTTCTTTCCCCCTTTAAAAATGGAATCTCTTCCAAATAGTTTAATTGATTTCTTTTTCATTTTTTATTTCATAATCTCTTTTTTGGTCTCTCTGTTTTCTTTATCGTTATTTTAGCCTCAATTGGAAAAATGCTTTTTTTTCTCGAAAAAAAAAAAAGGTACACTCTTATATAATGGTTTCAACACTATCGGTCATAATTCGGTGATTCACTCGGCTAATGTAGCATGTCTTCGTTATTGTGTTTCTTCCGACTTTTTAAAAATTTCATTTTCGCATCTTAATTGATCTCCTTTTGTATCTCACTCTACATCCAATCTCCCTGTCTTTCTCATCAAACCGAAAGGCACTTTTTATCATTTTAAACGTCACAGATTGCCTTCCTCTCAATACTAAAGGTTCCCCTTTTTACTTTCTCCAGCATCACATTGTGGAACTTATATTCAAACTGCTCATTTAAACAGCAATGTTATTAGTAACTCGATAAGAAAACATGGAAAAAATTCCACCCTTCATCTGATAAGCTGTGAAATTTTTGCTAAAATCCGATGAATAGTTGATGTTTCGTGTAGAAAAAAACGTTAATGTGTTTGCACGTACTCCTCTAAAAATTACTACAGTAGCAGAAGCTTCGCTTGTTTATTCACGAAATTTTAGCCGATTTTCATGTTTTCTTTTCTGAATATCTTAGATTCGTGTACGCACATAATTATTTTCTCCGATATACTAATAAAAGACGTCTTTGATTTCGTAATAAGACACTAGTTTAAATATGTGGTTCAATTAACCTAACTATTCTTTGCACGTAAAAATGAAGATCTTGTGTCGTTGGTGAGTTGAATTAAAAAAAAAGATACAGCAATACATTGGATTTCTTTGAATTTATTTTTAAATGAAGTATTGCAACATCATCATTATTTCTGCTAACATTTAACTTTCAAATCAATTTCCAGTTGCTTTTCATGAAGACTTTGAAACGGACGGTTAACCTACGGCGACGATCAAACAGCACAATAAGAACTTGAGCAGCAAGCCAGCGATTCTCTGAATGATGCCAACCTTACTGGGTCCGTGAGTTTTGGAGTTTCTGGTAGATTTGCTTTGGTGCTTTAGTCTTTCCATTTTGTAATGACGGGTGTGATAATGCTCCATAGGATTTTCAAAGTTTGGAAGATATTTCTATAACTCAAATCTCATCTACGTTGCTCCACAATTTGGTCCTCGACCTTTTTGACCATTTTCTGGGATTTCATGATAGCGCTTGTTTAGGGGTATTCATTGCTTTGTAGTGTTGCACACTCTTGGGAATTTCAAATCATATATATATATATATATATATATATATATATATATATATATATATATATATATATATATATATATGAGTAATTAGTTTAAGTCCATTACTATGCAATCTGTGTCACATGATTAGTCACATAATCTCAATATATATATATATATATATCTATATATCTATATCTATCCATCTATCTATCTATCTATCTATCTATCTATCTATATATATATATATATATATATACTGGGATAATGTGACTAATCATGAGACAATGATTGCATATATATATATATATATATATATATATATAATGAAATCATGTGACTAACCATGTGGCACCAATTGCATACCTATGTACTTTAACTTATCACATGACTCGTTAATGGTTACATCTGATCTTATTCAAGCAGTTTATAGCAGAAGGGCTAATGCTTATGTACCCACCACTATATTTTTTCTGGAAAACTTTAAGAAAAATTTTTTTCCCTCGATTCATCGACTTGGACTATCTTGAGTGGGTTCATGGCATGATTAAAAATAATACATTTAGCTAATAGATTGTAACGCAAAAAAATTCCAAAGGGATTCAATTCTTTTGCTTCAGTGCCTCCTGGGGCTCTGCACTGTATGGGTATATTGTATCAGCTGCAGTTATAACTTGCTTCGCCGATTTCATTTTCCATACAACATGCTGTCTGTTTACCCTCTTCTACTACGACTATTCACTCCCTTTCTTATGTATCACCATTTCCCGCTTATATCCTCATCAAGGGTGTTGCAGGTCACGTACTCACGGGTAATTGTTAGTATGACCCATATCAGGCTTGCCAGGCCTGTCGAAGCTTTATTATAACCACGGCATCTGGTTTTCTCCTGTTGATCACCCGTCTATGCTCGACGTTGCTTAACTTTGGTTATCTTACGATACGAAACTCAGTGTAACCGATGTGATCAGACCGTGGTTCTGGTTCTTGACGGTGGATTAGGCCATGATCTTGCGAAATAGAGACGAGCCCTCAACCACTGGGCGACAGTGATCTGGTGTACAAGGTCTCACGATGTGCTTTCATCACAATGGTAACTGTCATTCTTTCTTTTCTCCCGGAATAACAGTCTTGTTCTCTCTTCATTTTAGCCACTCTCTTCCAGTTTTTTTTTTTTTTACATTCTCTCATCTTTTACTATTTGCCGTAACAGCACGTCTAATTGGAGACCCCCTGTCATCATCCAATCACGTTCACCCCCAATCAACGGCAAAGGCGCTTTCGTTAAAAAGATTGAGCCTTTTGATCATTTCAACGTCTTTGGCTTTAACAGGTAGCTCAATGGCAGTGTGAAATGGGAAGCCGGTAAATATATAGCAAAGATTCCCGATAGAATTTAAGTATTAACTACTTCCTTTCTCCTTCACTTCACACTTGCTCTCTGATTCCTTCTCTCTCCCTCTCTCTCTCCCTCTCATTGTCTCTACGTGTATATATATATATGTGTGTGCATTGTGTACTTTCTCTCTATATATTTCTGTGTGCATTTATGTACTCTCTATCTCTATCTCTATCTCTGTGTGTGCATGTGTGTGTGTATGTGTGAGAGTATGAACAAAAATAGGGGCAATGAGATGGATATAAACATGAAAGTAGACGTACCTATTTAAAACATATGGACAAACACATGGCAATTGAAAAGTGAAATATCATATAGAATATAAAATGAAACATATATGCTGATGCTTACATGTACATAATTACAAACGAAGGCACATATACACACAGATGTATACAGGTATATAAAAGTACGAACCTCTGTGTGTGTGTGTGTGTGTGTGTATATATATATATATCAAATGCATAATGTATGATTTCATGTATAAATTTTGATATGTAAGTGATGGCTTCATCTAAGTAGATGTATACTTCGTGAATATATATATACATATGTATGAGGATTTCATTATAATTACATATTAGGTGGATGTATAAACTATATTTATCTGTCTCTATCTATTCATCCATATATATATATGTGTATATATATATATATATATATATATATATATATATATATATATATATATATATATATATATATACCTACATACAAGTATACTAATACAGATATAGATATATGTACAGATGAGGAGAAAGAGGTGAAAAGAAACATCGAGACAGCGAGACAGGCACAGAGAAATCCATCAGATCAAACAGTTTGATGCTAGGTCATTAATATGTATCCCTCTCATTATTTTTCTCTCACTCTCTCCCTATATATATATATATATATATATATATATATATATATATATATATATATATATATTAACGTTCGTCTATTCAGGGTTGAGCACTCTTTAAGTGACGTAATTTGTTCATTGTAAGCTTATGCAATGCTCATCCATAAGAATAGAGCATTCTTGTATGGGGAATTTACGATAAGATAAATATATCGCTTAAATTCGGCCCTACTAACCGTTTAGTTCCTTGGCTCAAATGGGATAATGGATTGTCTATACTGAAGAGTTGTAATACAACAAAACAGGTCTATGTGGATGACACAATGTACACACACACACACACACACACACACACACATATATATATATATGTATATATATATATAGATCAATTGATGGATACATGCCCTCTATCATATACTTAAATATGTAAATAATGACTATACCGATAAAATGCATAATACGTACTGTTCCCCCCTGGAAATTGCCAATGTACATTGCAAAAAGTACTTTTTGGTGATATCTATCCACAGAATATTTGCACAGGGAAATTGATGCTCACCGGGTTACTTTTAGTCAAAAATCAACCGTTCTCTTTCCGGGTCTTTGAGGAATAAGACCCTTCTTCGTTCTTGCTTACAAAGAAAAGAAGAGCCTGTCCAAAGTTAAGCATGGTGGAGGATGCATAATTTCATGTGGATGCTCTGTTGCCTCTAGCACAGGAGGCCTTGACCATATGAAAGGAATCACAAAATCAACAGATTAAGGAATTCTAGATCAAAATGTGCTACCCGATGTAAGAAAATCAAGTGTACCCCTACCAAGGATGATGAAGGCGTGCAACTAAACATGAAGGGTACCTAGATCCATTTTCAGGTTGTATTTTTCATTTCTTTTTCTTTTTTTTTTTCAAATTATCACATTTAAGTTGACGATTTACTTTAAACACCCGAAGGAATATAACGATTTTGTTGATATCCATTTATTTCTGAAGATACTGTGCCGGTTCTACGAGGGAATTCAAAGGTGCCAATGAGCTGTATATATATATTTATATCGATTGACAGATGGCCAGACCCACAAACATATGTTCAGTGAACTGTCCCCCAAACTTCAGCATATTCTTTTATTTTATATGATCGATATATTAAGCATTGTTCATTTCATACCCATGAAGAAAAAATATATCCAAGAATTCAACTGCTTTACCTTGTTTACGAAATTATTTGAAAAAAGTACTTTATATATATATATATATATATATATATATATATATATATATATATATATATATATATATATATATATATATCCCAACATACTTATATCTATCTCCATCTCACACTCTCTCTTCTTTTACACACACAGACACAGAAACAGACAGACACAGACACAGACACACACACACACACATATATATATATATATATATATATATATATATATATATATAGACATGCACACACATGCGCACACATATATATAAGGAATATAAATAGACCCTACGAGCAATGCGTATCCTTTTCTAATTATCTGAGTTCCTTTGTCACTCCTTTCTTTGCGATTGTCAAAATTAGCCTTATCATAAAAGGACATCGGAAGAAATATCCAAAAAGTGTCTAGAGACTAATAGCAGGCGTGCGCAAGTAGCAGTATTTAGAATCTTGTATCTTATGTAAGGAATTATTTTGTGAGCTGATTGTAACCACTACATTTCATTAATAACTGGAACCCAATGATGTTTCTAAATTTTCAGCCGCCGGTGGATCAGCTTTAATGTCCCATGACATCAAATTATCTTCAGAATGAATGTTCTGAGATATGCACACCGGATGGAATATGGTGTATAAGCTTGTTTCAGAAATAAAACAAAAATTCCCCTTTCGTACCATGTAATTTTCCGCAGATCCCACGAGGGCATCAGGGAGAAAGACAGAGAGAGAGAGAGAGAGAGAGAGAGAGAGAGAGAGAGAGAGAGAGAGAGAGAGAGAGAGAGAGAGAGAGGGAGAGGGTTTAAAAATATGTATGGAAGCAACGACTGGAAAATACATAACAAGAACAAACGGTGAAAATCAAAATGCCAATAAATGGAAATGTTTCCTTTGTTCGAGGGAATTGAGAGATTGTTATTTGTGTATATACAAGCTCTTTTTAATTATATATAATAACAGCGTGTCAGCTTGCCCGGTAAAAATGTCAGCTTTTTCCTTTTACCACCACCCATAGAGTTTGTGATTGGCTCAAGGTCGCGACGGTGATCAATTCTGCTCGAGATGCCGAGTTCGGCTCCGCCTACACATGCGTTATGATTGATCCAAGAGCAAATCAGCTTAATCTTTTTCTTTTTTCTGACAAGTAGCTTTGTGTGATGTCGTTAGAGGGTTGTACAGGTGCCACTCTTGTTATAATGATCGTTACAGAAAAGTACTTAAATATAATACATCTTTAAGCATTAGCACGTGCATATAACCTAGAAAAAAAGTTATTTCTATGAACATGTTGGCCTTTGAAAAGAGTTTTAAACAATATTTAGTTGAAGTTGATGTGAGATTCACGTATTTTACTGATTATCATATATAAAAATATCAGATGCCTGGACTAAGAATTTCTTCAGGTCAGAGAGTAACTTGTAAAAATAACGTCTCAAAAAGTCTATGTATTCTTAGCTTCCGTTTCTACTGGTTAAAATGTATGAAAAAAACAATGCAGAATGAAATTTATACAGGATAACCAAACTTTCTCTTTCAGAAAAAGAACAAGAATTTGTATACATTAGATGAATAAATGTTTCTATTTCGAATGTTCCCAGTCATATTCTTAAATGCAAAATTATCGTTCATTGTACATTCTGATTTGTCCTGGCAACTTTAATTGAACTTCAAGATCTGAACCCACCACTCCATCAAAACAAGAAAACTGGATTTGATAATTGAGAAAAAGGAATAAAGATAATGGGCGTGTCTCTATCAGCAGAAAACACGGAGGAAGATTAAAGAAAATGGTAAAATGGAAAAAAATATACCAGGATCCTGCTCGGGAGCGGAGAAAAGAGTAGAACGTGGAAACTATAGTCACATCTGTAATAGTTCGAGCACTCGGAACACACCGAAAGTATTTGACGTGGGATTAGATAAATTATAGAAATTTGAGGGAGATTTCAGATCGTTCAGATTATGGTACTGAGTTGAGGTGCTGGGGCTCTGAGGAGACTTCCTTTCGCTCTATCTCAAGAGATAATTACCAGGCGCAGTCTATTTATTCTGATTTGACTCAATTTGGCCTTTTGCCATTTCTATATGAGCTCATTCAATATCAACCGTAGAAATAATGTTGTGTTTTTTTTAATTCAGAGACCCTGCCCTTTTGAAACTAAGACACCATACCAAATTATTGTAAACAAATATATGAGCATAGGTCAAATAGCGCTTGTTGCCCTTCCGGCAGAGTAGGGGATACAACTATGAGAAAGTAAATAAATATCAGAATCTTGCCACAGAACTAAGAAAATTATGGATAATGAGATAGACAGTAATAAGATCTATAATCATTGAAGCAACTGTAACAGTTCCAAAGACCCCGAAGAAAGATGACAATAATCGGAAATCCGAAGGCAGAATTGAAATCACGGTGTTCCCCTAAATGATTCGAATATCAACACCTTCAAAGCCAAAGTTTTATTTTCAGTATATTTATGGCAGCCAAGAATGAAACAATTGAGAATTATCCTACAGGCAGAATACCATCACTGGAAAGTAGATACTATTCACTGTAGTGTGCAGAGGGCAATATGTAGAGAATGCACGATTTCAAAAGGTTTTCGGGCCGGACTGGTTAAAGAAATTGCTGGTATTTTCTTTGAAACTGTCTTCATTGAACACCTATAAATACGAATTCTGTTTTTGTATTTGCTAACCTTAGCAAAGTTTTGTCAGAAGAACTGATCTATGGGACTAATTCATTGAGCATTACTCAGAAACATAAACATCACTTGGTTTATACGGAACACCTAGTGAGGATCGAACCCACTACCTACTAGAATAGATTTGCAAGACCAGCTTGCTAACTATAGTAACACCACAAAGCGGCCCTGTTGAAATTTATGAAAAATCATAGCTGGTTTGAAACACAAGGAAAATTGAATAAGGTGTTAATTAAATTATTTTACACACACACACACACACACACACACACACACACACACACATATATATATATATATATATATATATATATATATATATATATATATATGTATATATTGAGAGAAAGCACTTCTTTTTATAGAGGGTAGATATGCAGGTGGTACCACACCCTGTGATTCTAATTGGGCAAATAACAGTCACCACACAACACATGCAAGGGAAGAGCTTGTGTTCCCAAATCTAAATAAAACATTCACGATGAATTATTAGATTTCTTCTTCCCCTCTGATGGAAAACAAGATACAACAACACCCTGATTGTGGTTGCGTTTCTTAAAAGAATACCTTAATAGAATTAGGATTCGATTGAAAAAAAAAGAAGACAAACTCTTTAACGCCCAACGGATGTTTGAATAAACAAAATGAAGTTCTTTGCAGGAAAAAAAAAGGTTTTTGTTTACGCAACAAGATTAACACTTCTGTGAAATATTCCCAAATCGGCTCCAGGTGCATGATCACTTAACAAGGGGAAACAATATATATATATATATATATATATATATATATATATATATATATATATATATATACATATATATATATATATATATATATATATATGTATATGTATACACAGAGCATGTTCATACATGCATAAATGCCTATACACACACACACACACACACACACACACACACACACACACACATATATATATATGTATATATATATATAGGTATAGACGTGTATACAAAGGCATATAAATAGGTGTATCAATTTGCAAGTATAGCATATTCGGTATTTATATAAAGATAAATGCATAAACACAAAAACACACACACACATACATACACACACACACACATATATGTACGCAATATATATATATATATATATATATATATATGTATATTCATATATACATTCATTTATTTATATATATACACTTATTCATATACATCTATATAAAGATACTTATACATCCTTAAATTCATGTATGCCTGCACACGTACACACACACACACAAACCCACACACGCATTCGTACATATATATATATGTATATATATATAATTATATATATATATATGTATATATGCATGCATACAAACACACATACGTATGCATATATACATGCATATATATAAACATGCATAAAACGGTACATCACTTTCATGTATATCCGGTTAGACGAGAATAAACAATTCATTTGCATCTAACTAAACTAAAGAGGAGATAATGATTGTTTTTCATTTGAAGTCATGAGAGAACCTGTCAAAAAACCCACATGAGCTGAATCTATTGTTTGTTCACACTTCTCTATACATCCATATCAAAATATAAACGATTTACATAAACACATTCGACTCATGAATCTAAAGAGTACCTAGAAAAGAAAATCAATTCTTATAGAATGACTCCTAAATATTTCAATATCGGAAACTGTCAACTAAAACTGTCATCATTGGTTTCTGCAGTTTTCAAGCTGTCCTGTCTGACCATCTGGCTTTGTACATTTGTATGAGTCGTACGTGGGGCTGCACCAATGGAGCTAAAGTGCTGAAAATCATGACATTCACTCTTTACTATACCTGGAAAAATGTTAGGTTTTTTTTTTCAATTTTCTTCTTTCCCCAAAATTGGTGCCTCATAGATGGTTCCATTAAAGCTTTCACAAATGCCAATCCAAAGGTTGTTTCATATCGAAATCAACACGTTTGAAAGCATCACTAAATCAACGTATTTCCAATATTCCAAATTAATTTCCTAACAGAAGCCTTCACAAAATGCGACTTAGCCAATATATATATATATATATATATATATATATATATATATATATATATATATATATATATATATATATATATGTATATATATGTATATATATACGAGTATGTATAATGAGAAGGGGCTTTTCTGTTTACAGAGGGCAGAGATGCAGGTGTTACCACACCCTGTGATTCTAAATAGGCCGACGAAGGCGGACTCCAAACGCTTGTTGTTTGCTTTTTAATTGCCCCTGACATTTCTCAAATCACCGTGCCAAGTTTTATTGAGATGGCTTATGTTCTTTGGGTAAGTTCAAGAAATATTTTCAACGTTTTTCTTTATGATAAATTCAAGATCATCCACGTGATTGAAGTCAGGTGTCAAATCTATCTTTTTGGAAAAGAAATAAAGCCTTTTTCATCCTGTGCATTGTTACAAACATGGCACACGCAATCCGTTCCTTCAATATTGAGTCAGCAATCGAACTCAATGAAAAAAGTGTCAAATATTTATATCAATGCAAAACTCGGGTGGTGTGCAAAACACGCCTTGAAAATGACAGAAAAAATGTAGGAAAGACCACCTTCATGATTTGTAGTACCTCTAGGTTTCATTCAGTGTAATATGCACGCTTTGAAGCAAAATATCCAGCTTAAAAAATAGATGTTTTGTTTTCATAGAACAAAAATACTGTTCGTAAAAACAAGCTCTGACCATTTGAAAAATTAATGCGACACAATATTTCTCCTGCCATCTCTTATTTCACCTTGTTCAGTACTGGGTTAAGTTTGCGGGAAAATATTATTACGCTTGACACATGGCTGGTATAGTTGCTTATTTCTTATCGTGTTCGAGCTTTCGGTGAAAACATGGTAAGCAGACCCTCCCCAGATGGAATATTGACGCAAAACAGTCTCTCATTGTTGATTACTCCAAGTTTAGTAATATATAAATCTCTAACCAATCCTCACTCATTTCCTATGGAAATCTTGCTCATGATTTCTATCATACTGTTTCTGAGTTTCTCTTTCAAATTTTGACCTTTCGACGATCAAAATTCGAATTGATCTCAAACTCACCCGCAAACCAAGCAGGCCTTTTCCATTTTGGAAACTGAAGCAAAACAAAAAGCCATGTTAATACATATCCAAATCAAGAAGTAAAAAAAAAAAAGAAAAAAAAAAAGATTATACGGGAACATCTATATGCAGCCTGCCTCGAAACTTGAATACTTACGTGTGTCCTACTGGTGCCAAAGATAAGTGTTTAAGCCTGGGTAAAAACCAGGGTTTTGAATGTTGAAATTTTAGGCAAGCCTGATCTGATTCTAAGAAGAATGGCGTAAAACAATCCTCTTCTGCTAATGATCCCCATATGGCTTTCCCCTCATAGGAAGCTCAGCACAAGAATTATCAAATCAAAAAGTGACTAAACCAAACAAAAACTACTTTTAAATGGTTATGCTTCTAAAGAGAGGAATAGAGAAACACCGTAAATGACAGTTACTATGTATATCTCTTTGGTGCCAGAGATTGGTGTTCAAGCCTCATGGAAGCCAGCTATTCGAATGCTGAAATCCCAGGCAGGCCTGCTTTACTTACTGAGAGGATTGCCGTAAAATAATTTTTTTCTGCTAATTTTCCCCATTAGGCCTTGCCTTGCTCTTAACTAAGCTTAGGGATTATCTGAAGAAGTAATCTGATAGGGATATGAGAGGTTATTTGTAAATGGTCGACCTTCTTTTTTTTAAATAAAAATGTAGGCCTAAATTATTTGACAGCGTGTCTTTGAAGATGGTAATGAAATTACTCGTGAGTTGTTGTTTGGAAAATCAGTGGATGTTTTCATGCAACTCATAGGGGTCAGACCACCAGCGAAGTGCAGCTGTTTGAGCGGAAGCAAGAAGACTGTTGTTTTGAAACATCAGCAGAACTTTTCTTTTCTCAAAAGTGATTATAGAGATCTCACTGCATTGCATCACAAGCGGTTACATTGCTCGATGTATCTTCCTTCATACTTAGATAGGATGTAATTTCCCTTGTAAAAAAAGCCAAGAAAGTACATTGTTTGAATCCCCACCCCTAAAAAAGACTGATCCGCCAAAAAGTAAACCACAGCTTTTCTAAACGAATTTTCTTTGCACAGACGTTACCAAAATAGAGTCTTTAGTCTATCCAATGAAGCAATTCGTTTACCACTAACGAAATAAAGTTCATTAGGAAAAACACACTATCCACCCAGAGTTAAGCGTAGTGGCTGATCCATTATATTATAAGGCTTCTTTGCCGCTCTTTGTACTACGGGCACTGACCTTATCAAAAGAATTATAAAATGGAAGAGTTATCGAGGAGATTTAGAGCAAAACCTTCAACCCAGTCTGAAGAAACTAGGTTTGTTCCAGAGATCATTGGTGCTCCACTATGATGAAACCCAAAATAACACACTCATTGTTCTACATAAAATTACCCATCTAGGTACTGACCAGGCTCAACTTCAGCGATCTTTCTAGAACCTGTATATCCAACGAGTTGACTTTGAACGCTCAGTCCAATCCTTTTACCTAATACATAGCAGAGAAGCAGTGAGTATCATTTTTGCAGTCATTGATATGTCTTGGCTGTGAACTGAAAATCGGCCTACCGAACATAAAGCGAACAGTCTACCATTGAACTATCAGTACACTTTTTATTTTGCATGATAGAATGCCAATGATACCCTCTCGTATTAACAACACGCACCCGTGGATCGGTAACCAAGTGAATGATTTATAGAATAACGCCATTGACACGCCTAATTTTCCACTCAGCTTTTAATCAACGTGACTTTGATCCGTGTCATGAAACTATTTCTTTTAAACCGTGTTCATTTTTATTCTTCCATATTTTGAATCGAAGTGGAAGTCATTGAGGAATGTTGCACCCAACGCACATGCACACGGACTGATCAAATAACAAATCCATAACTGGTTTAAATGTGTTACCCCGTAAATTATGTACTTCCTACAGACTTTTGCAACTTTAGTCCATTTTTTTTTCTTTGACTTAATCTTCCCTCTCTCTGTCCTTGTGGCCCTCTCATTTCCCACTCTCCTTCTCCCGTCATATATATATATATATATATATATATATATATATATATATATATATATATATATATGTGTGTGTGTGTGTGTGTGTGTAGAAAGAGAGAGAGAGAGAGAGAGAAAGAGAGAGAGGAAGAGAGAGAGAAAGAGGGAGAGAGAAAGAGAGAGAGAGATAAATAAGTGTTCGATATACATATATATAGACATAATTGGCAGAAACTCATAAAAATGGAACTACTTATACCTATATATAATTAAAGCACACACACACACACACAAACACACACACACACACACATATTCATATAAATAAGTGTATGTGTGGCAGCAAATAGTAAGGCCCTTGATATATATATATATATATATATATATATATATATATATATATATATATATATAAGGAGAGAGACAGAAAGGGAAAGAGACAGAGAGACAGAGAGACAGAGAGAGAGAGAGAGAGAGAGAGACAGAGAGAGAGAGAGAGAGAGAGAGAGAGAGAGAGAGAGAGATACCCCGTGAAAAAATCAGATATATTTGATTTTCTCTGCGATGATTTATAAAACAACAGCTAATTTCCTGTCAATGGATGAGTCCATTGTTCAAAAGGATGATTAGGAGATATTTTAATAGCAAAATGGCTGCTGTTTTTGCAGAGCCAATCAGTGTCCATCATACAAAGTAATGAGAGATATATTCCCATCTCTATAAAACGGTTTTTCAAGGAGTTACTTTTATCAGCCATATCTCCACCTTAGATTGGAAGAGTCCAGTATAACAGACAGGGAAAAAAAGGTGATTATATAAGCATGATAACTCATCATGGGTTGGTATCGAACCATATATACCGGGCGATCTGGAATCGAACATACAAACAACACCATCTTGCTGATCATTGCTATACAACGTACATCCTAATCTGATTTTTCTTTTTTATTTTAGCAATTCTTTTTTAGTTTTGTATCAGAATATCAATGTTGGCAGAACAAATAAAGATCGAACTAACTAACAACGTCCATCAGGTTTAGCTCTCTGATCATTGGGATACGACGTGCGGACTGATACGTTTGTATTGATGTTTCTAGTGTTATTTTTTTAATAACTCGTTAGTTTGGTATCTGGTCATCAATACTAAAAAATCGAATCCTCCAACAACGGTTAGCATAATTACCTCCCTGATCACTTCTACACAAAGAGCGTCTGACAAAGTTTATTTTTTCATACGATACATTAACTTAGAATAGTTCGGTGTCAATTCCTCAGCAATGGAGGGTCCAATTAGGATCAAGCCCTGTTACAACGGCCAGTAATATTAACTTGTATGATCTTTTTTATTCTATTGAACTCGTATTGTGAGATCATCAAGAGTTGTATATTGAATGGGGATCAAATCCACCAACAACAGTCCGTAGATTTAGCTTTATGATCGCTGATGTACAACTTGCATCCTGGTCTATTTTTATTTTGTTAACTTAGCAGAGTTTGATACCAGACCATCAATAATGGGAGATCCAAGGAAGATTGAAGCCACCAATAACAGCCAGTAGGATTTACTTGGAATCATTGCCATATGATGTCCTTCTTAATCTATTTCTTTCTTTTCCCTAATATCTACCCGATGATATACTTGGATTGAAATATTGGGATACTAGATTAAATACTGTATTGGTTTACTGGGAAAGGTGAGTAGGAGGTTATTTCTATAGGCATAACTTTTACATCTGTCTAAAAAGTTCAGTCTTGCAGACAGCAGACTATAAATGAATGGTAACATTTCGTGCCTTACGCTTTCATCTGCAACCAGCAATATATTTTGTCTCTGTGATTAGGAGAACAGAGACTCCGTTCTCATTTGAATAACGTATTCTATCTATTATCCATTTAGATTTTATTGTTTTTGAAAATTAACGATTCTAACCATTATTACCATGCTTGGAGACAATCTTTCAGAATTATCTACCCTTTCCGTAACTATGAAAAATATGCAACCTTTTCTCTCAATTTAACTAAATCTTTGTTTTTCCTTTTTTTATATCTATTTAACATTACAAAAGGTTGCAAATTCTAGGTATTCTTATGATGTATTTATATCTTATGCTAGCTTAAGATAATTTCATAAAAGCTTTCCAAAATAGATTCAATAAATCTAAGTAGAAATAACTTCGCAAGAATTCTCAAGAAATACATGATAAATACGTATTGTATGAAATCTATTTATCAAATCTTCAAACCAACCATCTCTTATTTTACGTCTGAAATACTGCAATTTAATTGTGTATATACAAAATCTTAAAATCTGTGGATAACCAATATAATTCTATGTTCATTTATTTCATTTTCAAAAAAGTCATTTTAATTTTTCATTCGAGAAAACATTTTAAATTTTTGATTGAAGATGATGCTAACGTATGTGAAAATTATATAAGTGGTTACTTCCCGTGAGGCATCAGGACTGATTTGTACTTTACTCACTAAGTGTTGTATTAATCAAAACGAATAATAATCAATTTGTTATTGTTTAACTGGTGGAGTGAGATTTCTCTTTCATTTCATTGTATTCTCATTTCCATTTTCTATTTTTGACCGTATCACTTGGAAAAAATTGAAATTTTGGAATGACATCTAGTTGTTTAGATGGACACAAATACAGTTTATGTATGTACACACACACACACACACACATATATATATACATATATATATATATAGAGAGAGAGAGAGGGAGAGAGAGAAAGAGAGGGAGAAGGAGAGGGAGAGTGAGGGGGAGATAGATAAAGTGAGATAGATAGATAGATAAAGAGAGAGGGTGAACGAAAGAGAAGCGGGAGAGAAAGGGATACATGCATGTATAAACTGCATCCCTCTCACTCTATCATAATCTCTGTTTCCTCTTCTTTTCTTTGTCTCTGTCAATATATATATATATATATATATATATAGTGGGAATGAAAGGGAGACAGGCCAACAGTGACTGAGAATCTTCTTTATAACGTTCAATGAGAATATCAATCAGATAAATCTTGTCAATCATCAAATATTGAGACGGACGGAAATACAGACATACAAACCGTCAGACAGACAAATCAGAGAGAGTGAGAATATTTTTCACTCGATATTTTCCAAGAAATTGTCTAACATTTCTTCTTAAAAAACGTCTTGCCATTACTGAAAAAAATACTATATGTGCAGTGTTCATGGATAAAAAAAAAGAAGAAAATTCTCTCGTTGTATTTATTCTCACAACAATATCATAGATAAAACTCAGAAACATATATTTTATTTATAAAAATGAATTTCTTTTGGAAAAAGACTGAAAATTAAACTAACTTAGGAAGCGTCAGCAATAAAATTGCTTGAACGTTTTTTTTGTTGTTTTTTTCTATTCCATATTGTAAACAGACATATCATGCGAAATGTTCCCGGCGGTTATAAAATTGAGATATATATTTTTTTTTCTTGAGCATGATATTTCATATGCCTATTGCTAGATTTTTTCTCAAATCTTTAAAGTAAGCAACGTAATGGCTTTTTCTACTGCAAACGTTTTGACACTTAACTTGTCCAATCAGAAACTACCATTCCTTTTCAAATATGCCGTACACCTGAAAGAAGCAATGACCGTGAACGAATGGCAAAGGACTTTAATTCACTTCAGTTGGTCATAGGTCAAATCTAAGATTGAATCATACATGCTATATATTTGCCAATCAAGTTGTTTTTAACACTCTTCAAGAAAATTATCCAAGTTATCATTTTTAGTCTCTACGGGAAGTTGTACAGAAAAAATGTTAGAAATCCAGATGCTGACATTTTTCATAAATGAATAATTTTTTCACGTATTTTAAAACCTCTTGTATTAGGCTAGTGAAAAAATAAGGTAGTTTGTTTATATCTGTATGTATTGTCATTCTCCGCTTATACCCAAATCAATGGTGTTGCTAGGGTAGTTACGTACTGGGATATGTTGGTAAGACGCCTGGAGACAAGTGGAATCAACGTGATTTGACTGTAACCGCTTAACCTTAATGATACGTTATTAAATCCTAGTGCTTGTGCCGAGTGCTGAGCGGAACATTATTTTTCAAGTTCACACAGTTCTGCAGTTAGAATCTACTCCTCTTGATTTCCCCTTGTAACCAAACGGAGATTTTAATGTTATCATTATCAAACATTGATTTTGCTACCTCTTTAGTGATATTTCCAGTCAATAAAATACATATAAATTATTGTTTTTTTCCACTTATATAAGCTCTTATACACTTTTGTCTGATAGGTTATTATATATTTGTAACGTTATTTTATCATATTTGATAACAAAATTTACAATTCCTGAACCAGCTGGTGTTTTTGTGGTTGCAGAGAATAAGACGACCGCAGTATGTATCTTGGGAAGCAGAAATGTAAATTTGAACTTCTTCACTTAGAGAGCCAAGATGAGGTGATAACATTTTTTTTTTGTAACTTCAGCCTTTAGCTTGCATTCTACTTTCACTTTCAGTTCCCGATTTCTGATTACTCCTTGAATTTTTGACCATTGGACAGCGTGGCACGTGTTTTGTGTCACATTATTTCCTTTTCTTGCAGGAAGCCCTTTCTTTTATTCTCTGTTGCTGATGCTGAACTTTTGTCGGCGACTGAAAGGGGGTGGGCATAGCGCAGCTGCACGGGAATGAATATTCAAAAGGTTGTACTTTGTTACTATTTACAGGTGCCGCACGATCAGACCTCGGGTAGATCTGCCAGCTGAAGTTGGTGAAGAGCTAAAGATTAAATGAAAGGGTTTGTTTTTTTTTTAGGAAGGTTTACAGTAATAGCTTGTTGCACTTTCTGCCATTTTCTTTTTTTTTTAAACAAACTCTTGAGTAATATTTGTTTTTTCTCTACTTTATTATCTGTTAAATCTACCAGGCTGTTCAAATTATCCCAGATTACAAAGTTTTTTTTTCTTTCGTCAACTAAAGTTGCTGCCAAAACCGTCCACATACCTCTTTCATGTATTTAAGCTGGTCTGGCAGGTTGACAGGCTATGTATGTATGTATGTATGTATGTATGTATGTATGTATGTATGCATGTATTTATGCATGTATGTATGTATGTATGGATGGATGGATTGATGGATCACATGCACAGGCCGCACCAACGGAGCTAGAGGGTTGGAAATCATATCTAAAAAAAACGTTCCAATTTTTCCTGTTTTGAAATTCTTCCTCTTAAGGGCTCTTAGGGGCAGGTTAATCAATGTGGGTCAATCCAAAATTGACCCTTTAGCATTGTTCTGTGGAAATTCAGACTTTGATTGTGATTACTACTCAAGGAAAAATGAAAGAATAACTCATTCATCGATCACCCCATTCACTATTTTTTAATTGATCAGCGTTAACACGCATACTGCCAAAAGATGTTGGTCACATGACAGTTTCTATTGGGTGATTAACCGGACCTGTTACCTGCTGCTGTCATTTTATTATTTTTGTGATTTCAAGATATTTATTTTCACGGTTATAACAACAGCCTTTAGAATTTTTTTTATTTCTTCTCCTTTTCTGGTCAATTGTCTAATTATCTCCCTTTCTTTTTTTTGGTTGTTTTTCCATAGTTTAGTCGAAAAGTGAAACTGTTCTTACAACTTTTGGAAGTCATGGGTTCAAACCCTGAATCATGTGGTGAAGAAATATAAACGGACTCATTGAAGAATTAGAACGGTATTTCAAAGAAAACATTGATGATTACGAGTTTCTGTTACATATAGGGATGACAAAAAGTATTCAACTGGGATCCAACATTCACCATTGCTTATCGAATGGAATATAATGGCCTAAATATCCATGATATACTCCTGCTTGTCATGGCATACAGCTTTTAAGCTTTGATTGGTCAACAATCGATCATTCGTGGAAGAGAATTCTGGAACGCAGACATTTTTGATAAAGCAGACGACACCTTAAGGATGTGAAACAGAATATCTTCGTTATTTTTCCTGGCAGCATTTGCATGTTTAGAATCCCCAGCAACGCTAGTCACACAAGCTATTCCATTTTCAAAGATCCGTATAACACAAGTGATTTCATATTCATACGCAAGGCTTATCTCTAATTCTCAACCTTGCTTAAAAAGAAAAAAAAAACAAAAAAAACACGCTGCCTAAGCCTATGTTTCAGAATATAGATATTTTCCTTTGGTTACCTTATAATATATGGATGATTTGCAATATCTGTTGATGATATATGAAGGTAAAAACCTCTCTTAGAAAATGTGATGTATTAAATACGAAAAGAGGCTATCATTTGGGCTGGTTACATTAGAGTAAAGTCGTCGACAAAATAAACGAAATAATTGAATTGAATTACCTGCTCTTTGATTCTCTTGGTGGAAATCAGTCTATACAGAGAGTAACCAAAAGTTCTATTTTTATAAATGGCTTTGAATAGGTTTAGTCTTAACTACATATGAAAAGATTGATTTTTGGTTGTTCGTGACAGCTGTCATATCAACGAGCATTAATCAAAAATTGTCAAAATTGACACATTTCTGTTTATTGATTTCGACATTGAAGATGGAAGAACATAAGCAACATTGCCAACATATTTTTATGATTTTCAAAAAGTCAAAATACCATTCAAACTCAAAAACTGTGTATAATTTTTAGATAAGTAAATGATCGAAAGTGCCAAACCTGCCTTGCTAGATATTCCCCACTGAACAATGTTTTTCTACCAGATACAGCACTTGGAATGGATAGTAATCAAATCAAGACGTTGCTTGGGAATTATTTTCTTTATCCAAGGTGGAAGATGGCAAATATAAAACCAAACAAATCAAGAGCTTGAAATATTTTGCATCAGTTGGATTACGTTAGTTGCTTTTATGTTAGGTTCAAGCAAAAGCACTCGTAAATACGAAGAAAATGCACAAGTAAATACGTTCTTGTTAGAACGTATTTACTTGTGCATTTTCTTCATTTAGACATAACGAAAATATTTCAATTCTAAAACAAGTTTTGACTGATACTATAAAGTGTATACTTTACAACAATAAGAATTGCAAAAGATCTAGGAAGAAGCAAAATTAACCATCAGTAACCACACCAAAGATCATTCTTAATCGGTGTATATGGTGGGGTAGTATGAGATCCCTTTACTATATGCTTTCACTCGAAAATCAAACGATTCATTGAACATATTAGACAAACTGAGGACAGAAATCGATGAAAAGAGACCAGAATTTGTTGAAAAAATAACATTTTCCATCAAGAATAACGCTTGACTGTGTATTTCTATGGTGGACTAGGCGAGTATCGTTACAGGTTGGCTGGAATGATTTTGCTCATCGGCCATTATACTCACCATATGTTGATTGCACGTCTTGCAGTCTTTAAATAACCTTTTTAATGAGAAAAATGTTAGTAAGACAACAATGAACTGATGGGAGTGTTTTTTGCTGGGAATGTTCAAATGTTTTGTTGAACTAAAAGATGAATATAGTGTTCAATTTAGTTAATGTCAAGAATAGAACAAAAAGTCATCTCTTTGTGTTATTTTATAAACGTAATGAATATTTAATTATGGAGTATTTTGCTACAATCTGACACAGTACTCGCTAATATCTTGTCGGAACTGAAAAACAGTTCATAATACCAAATAAAATAATGATTCTGTATGTTGATTTTCAAGGCAGGCAAATCGTCCTTGCTTAGTATATTAGATCTACACATGTTCCCTTATTCTCTCTGTTTTGCAGTATGCCTGTTTGAATTATTCGTAGAAAGATTTATGTTTTTGTAAGAACTGAACACCCATTTAAATATGCTGTTTTGTGTTATGATATTATATCTCATTGCCTGGGTAAGCAAACGATTGTGATGAACATGGTGCAAGGGTAAATATTCCCGATGCTATCTCTTTTTAGAGGAAGGGTTGAAAGGTTCCAGACAAAAAAGAAAGGAATCGGAAACTGAACGCAAGATCTTGTAGTCTCAAGTCTATTCTTCTTGAACGAACTCTGCCCACTCCTAACGGAGCCTGTAAAGCTATCGTATAAAATACAAAGAGCTCACCCATAGATGACCAGCTCAGAATTCAACACAGCTTCATTGTTCGAAAAATCAACGGTCCGTTTTATGTGAACAGTTCCATCGACAGAATCTATGCCGACTATCTCTAGTCATTGACCCGAGGATACTTGGAAACTTGGCGTGAAATGCTGGCCATTCTTTGATCTCTGGGCATGGGCCAGCCGCTGGGTCTAATATTTGGCATTGTCCGGTTTGGTTTCTGCCAGAAGAGATTAAAAGACTTCGCTTGTGTTTATCTGTGAGCAGGATGGTAGAGGGTGAGATTGGGCTGGGTTTAACGTGTGGTTTTTGATGGGGATTAGGTTAGGAATGGCTTCTCAGTGGACACACTTGGATGATGACAAGTGACCGAGACTTTTAACGTCACAACCCCCAGGGTACATTTAATAATTCAATGTCAGTCTATAGAAATATTAAAACAAAAGTTTTTATGTTGCATTCTGGAATATCCAAACGATAAAAATGGGTATATAATTCTTTTATTTGAATGTTAATCGATATGGCTCTCATCTGTTTGTGATACACTTTGTAGTGCTTTCAAATTGATACATGTGCTTGCATTACAGACGCGATGAACACTGAATTAGACACCCTAAATTGTTATTCATTTAAGAAATGTAAATGAATTTTTCGATTTTCTATCATAGCTATATCAATCACAGATATCTAAAATCTTAACAGACAGTTGATATTTGTCTTTAATTGGAATCAATTTGAATAATCAAAGTTTTGAGTACTTAGGTTCATATATATATATATATATATATATATATATATATATATATATATATATATACAACCAAGTATTCATATAAATATGCGTGTGTCTGTGTGTTGGTATGTCGATGTTTTCTGATTAGCGTATATGTACTTCTTGTAATCACCTTATTCGCGAATCGAGTTGAAGCCATATAGTTCCCCGAATAAAATTCTTTATCATAATCAACAAAGGCCATACAAAGTTCTTTGTTCAACTGTAATGACTTGTGTTGTATAGTTGATTTACGGAAAATGAACCAAAAGTAGTTTGACTACATAATAACACAAACAAGATACACATAGGAAAAGTATTGAAAATGGGATAAAATGCCACTTAAAATATTTCAAGTGAGCCTTGAAAGCGTCTTCAGGACAACTGACTGGGATTTAATGGTAATAAACATGGACGGAGGATATCTAAATATTCATGATTTGCAATGACAGATACATTACATCCGGGGAGTTGGAAGAATTACAAAAAATGTTGACTGATCCAAATAGGGAAAGTAAAAAGGAAAAGATAAGCTTCAAGATTGAAAAGACAGAAGTAATGTTCAAAAGACAATAATAGAGGATGCTGTTCTCCATAAGGTTGAGACATATCACTTAGATCATATGATAAAGTCAGAGAAATCCCACAAAGCGGGATAAAACAACATCTAACGAACGGTTGGAGAGAATTTAGTATTGAATATTGACATATTGAAAAGCATTTTGCCAATGGCTGAGAGCATAAAGTATATAATGAATGCATAATACCAACTTAGACTTACAAATAGGGAACAAAAGAATTGACAAAACGAAGTATGAGCCATGGAAAGAGCAATGCTAAAGATAACTCTAAAAGATTGAAAGGCATCAAAATGGATCAGAGGGAGAACTAGAGTGTACAATAATTAGATAACAAAACTAAAAATGAACTGGGCACTTAAAAATGACAGCAGATAGAGCAATATTTTAACCGATTGGTAACCATAGGACAGTGAAGGAAATAGGAAAAGATAGGAAACTAATATTATTATTATTATTATTATTATTATTATGATGATGATGATGATGATGATGATGATGATGAATCTCACACCAGTTGCCTGGCGGTAACCGCTGGAGTTTGAGTGACAGCAAGTCTCCTCAAGTCTCCAGCCTTCCCCCCCTAGTAATCATAGGTCGCAGTAATTCTGCAATTAACAGTTTCACACCGGTTGCCCAGTGGTTATCGCTGAAGGCTGAGTGACAATAAGTCTCCTCAGGTCTTCAGCTAACGTCTCCTCTCTTTCGCATATCATGACAGAGCTACAATTCGTTGCAGTACTTATATCTCTAGCACCTTCCTCAGTATCCGTGCAGTTCCCAGTAGTGCTGTGGTCTGTACGGTCTCTATCCTCCTCCTAATCCTGATCTCCTCCAGTCTCTCCCTCAGCATTTTGGGGACAGTTCCTAGTGCGCCCACTATGACCGGTACTACCCTGGTTTTCATGTTCCACATTTTTCTTAACTCCCTTGCTAGGTCCTGGTATTTTTCCCTTTTTTCACCCTCCTTCTTTTTTACTCTATGGTCTGCAGGTACAGCAACGTATTATTATTATTATTTGGAATCTCACACCAGTTGCCTGGTGTTAATCGCCGGAGTTTGAGTGACAGCAAGTCTCCTCAAGTCTCCAGCCCTCTTCTCCTAGTACTCATAGGTTGTAGTAATGCTGTAGTTTACAGTTTCATCCCTATTGCCCAGTGGTCATTGTTGAGTGACAATAAGTCTCCTCAGGTCTTCAGCCAACATCTCTTCTCTCCTTTGCGGATCATGCCAGTGCTGTGGTTCACATTTCTGCTCTCATTTCCTTTCCTCTGTTAGGCCACTAATATCAATTAGTGTTGCAGTATTTATATTTCAAGCACTTTCCTCAGTATCCGTGCAATTTCTAGCAATGCCATGGTCTGTACAGTCTCAATCCTTCCCCTTATCCTAATCTCCTCCAGTCTCGCCCCCAGCATCTTTGGGACTGTTCGCCCACTATGACTGGCACTACCCTGGCTTTCATGTCCCACATCTTCTTCAGTTCTCTCGATAGATCTTGGTATTTTTCCAGTTTTTCACTTTCCTTCCTCTTTATTCTATGGTCTGCAGGTACAGCCACGTCTATTATTTGGCAGGTCTTCCTCTTCTTGTCTACAATTACCATATCCGGTCTTCTTGCCATGATGAGGTGGTCGGTTTGGATGTCAAAGTCCAAGAGTAATTTGTGGTCTCCATTCTCCAGGGCTGCTTCTAGTTTGCGATGGTAGTACTTTTCCGTATGGTTGAATCCCATTCGTTTACTCAGTACCCAGTGTATTACCGCTGCTACTCTATCGTGTCTATGCTTATACCCCTTCTGGGCTAGTTGACTACATTCATTGGTTATGTGATTTACAGTCTCATCTCTTTCACCACACAGGTGGCACTTGCTGTTTGTTATCTATCGATTTTTGTTTTGATATAGTTTGTCCTGATGCTTTTGTTTTTATTATTATCATTATTTGCAATCTCACACCAGTTGCCTGGTGGTAAACGCTGGAGTTTGAGTGACAGCAAGTCTCCTCAAGTCTCCAGCCCTCCTCTCCTAGTACTCATAGGCCACAGTAATACTGCGGTTCAGTTTCACATCTGTTGCCCAGTGGTCATTGATGAAGGCTGAGTGACGATAATAATAATAATAATAATAACAATAATAATAATAATAATAATAATAATAATAATAATAATAATAATAATAATAATAATGATAATAAATTATTATTATTATTATTATCATTATTATTATTATTGCTATTATTATCATTATCATTGCATGGTTGTAATAATAATAATAATAATAATAATAATAATAATAATAATAATAATAATAATAATAATAATGATAATAATAATAATAACAATGATGATATATATATATATATATATATATATATATATATATATAGTAAGGTAGACTAAAACTATAAGGAACAAATAATTTTTTTCATTTATTCCCTTTCCTTATGAGTGCTCAACACTTTATGTAGTGTGAATATATCCATATATTTTCCTTTCGTTTAGGTCTTGAAATTTGCTCAATCTTGGTTAATAGTATCTATATTCCTACATTATTTAGCTGGACTAATTTATAGAATCACAAATATAAGTCAAATTGAAACGACAATTTCCTCGTACTCAAAAATTGCAACGGCTGAAAATAAGACAAAATGAAGATACAAATAACAAAGAAATTTGAGGAAGTGTGTTTCAAAATAGAAGTGAAAGCGAACTTTTTGGATGCAATTTTCAATCTTAATTCAAAACTCCCTGAACCCTAGAGTAAATGTAGCAGTGATCCAGTTTATACTATTATGAAATCCAATCATCCCCCTCTTACGATAAAACAATATCCACTTTTAGTAAATACATGATTAACAATAAACAGATCAAATGTGAAAAGATTTTCCTCCAAACAGCCAAAATTGCCAGAAAGCCCTTGAAAATTGTAGATTTGCATTGCATAAACTTGACTTGGATTAAGAATTAAAAACAAACAAGAAGTTACAACCAAAATGATAGAAGTAGACAGAGAAATATAATATGGTTCCTAACACCCTATGATAAGCAAGTTATAACCGAGGTTGGTGAGATATTCGTGGAATTAGTAAAAAAAAAAAAGACTTGTACATGATAACAGATGACAAAGAATATTCAAATCGAACACAATCAAATTTAGATACAGCTAAATGACAACATAGAATTATCAAAAACGATAATGGCAAAATGACTACAAGAACAACGCAAACATATGATATAAAATGTTCCTTCAGTATCACTTGAACATGCGTTTTACACTTGCAACTGAAAATAGAGCACAAACACTAAGTGACAATAGGTTTTACTTTAAGATTTCTAAACCACACTACAAGAGTAGATTATCTAACCACAGAACATCCTTTACACATGAAAACAACGTAAATGACACATTCTTACCCAGTTATCACTGAAAACTTTGAGATAGCTGTGAGAAAGCTTCTATGAAATGTGAAATTTTAAAAACGGTAAATGCATGTAGAAACATATATTCAAGTTTCAATGTAATTCTTGACGAAAAAAAGGGAATATATTGACACAGAGAGATTGAGATAAATTACTTGACTGTAAGTCAGAAATAGGTTCAAAATGTAGGCACTGGACAACGTTCACTCTGCAGCATTTCAAGAGAGAATGGAATCCTACAAAATAATGGTAGCTATGAAAACCACCAAATTTTCTAAACGTAAAAGGTTAACATAGACAACTGATTTAGGAAAAACAAGCATAAGCGGAATCATTCACGAAAAACAACTCCAAAACAACCAAATGATAATTTATCCAAGTTAAACGAGATAAAAATACAAATAATATCTAAAAAGAAGATGCAAATTCTGAAACGTGAACAAAAGGGAAAAAAAGGAAAAACAAAAAGATCTCTCTTAGAATTAAGTAAACAAAAAAGAACTGGACCACACAATACTTTTTGATAGAACAAAGACGAAAAATACCCTTTTTTGCAAAGATGCAAAGATATCAGAAGGACCTCAACACAAAGTAACCTATATAGATTTTAACCAGAAATACAATAGCACGCGCCAATAATCAATTCCACCTCATTTAATGACAATACAAAGGGAGAGAATTTCGAATTGATTTGATAGCAAATGTAAAGTACGTAGTGAAATTAGTTTGACTCGGATATATAAACAAAAGTAACCCAAAGCATATCGTGTACTTGATGATCTTGTACAGTGAACCATCGGTTAACCATTGTAATAGACATAATTTCTGCAAAACATATATACATCTATATTGATTTTTTTCTTGATATATATATATATATATATATATAATTGTGTCATCCACAGATAGCTGTTTCGTTGTACTACAACTCTTCAGTGTGGTTATAGACTTCCCATTACCAGGACGCAGGATTAAAACCTTTGCTTCAGACCCGGGGGCCAATATCCTACCTCTGAGCAACAGAACTGGACGGTAAGGCTCAATTTAAGCGATAAATTCATTATAGCTATATATATATATATATATATATATATATATATATATATATATATATATATATATATATATATATATATATAAAGAGAGACAGAGAGAGAGAGACAGAGAGAGAAAGAGAAAGAGAAAGGAGAAAGAAACCGAAATATACAGATCGCTCGAAGATATTGACAAACGTATACGAAAAATGGTTTCTTCTTTGAAAACTGAGCTCCAAGATGAAAACGAGGCTCCGTGATTATAGAATATGTCTAGAATAAAAAAAAATCCCTGGATTGCTGATAAAATCCAAATCCTCTATGTCTTCTCAGGCTCGAATTTCTGGCTGAAGATGGATTAGCACAGTCTCTGCATACGAGTAAATAGCCTCGAATCTGTGCTGAATACAGATAAATTTCCATCTAGATCAGTGTCAAATGTCACACAATCATACTTACAACTGTTTCCAAATACACTGACAACAAAAATCATCCAATACTTTTCGAAATCAGTATTTTAATATTATTCCACAACTTCAAAATTGACAATGATATCGAATTTTTGTACATGGATTTCCAATGTAATTTATTGTTTCAATATCTTTTTATTTTCATTTTTGTATCTTCTAATCCTACTTCTTTGGTGTATAAGGACGTTAAAATGATTTTTTTTGAATATATTATGTAATTTTTTGCTCTCTATATCCACTGTCTGTTGCATGTGTCTCCTTTGTCTCCACACCAATGGTAACAGTTGTACTTGATAGACAAATTCATTTTATACCGGAAACATTTCTCTCTGGAGAGTCAGAACAATGTTTTCCAAAAAGGGCAATTGCCAGCAAAACTGTGGATCAATTACCAGAACGTTATCTATCATTGTCAATTGATTTTATTCTGGAAGTCGAATAGGTGAGGGAAATCTTCATTTATTACTTTTTTCATACCTAACAGCCTCGGATCATTGTATATCAACAGGATAATAATCACTAAAGTTCGTGTGCAACGGGGAAATTCAATCCATATTCTAGGAGATGGTATCCAATTAGCAAGGCAAGTCCAAGGTTAAAAACATACGCCTATTTGTCAAACTCCAGTCCACACTTCAAGTTGACTTTTCTACTGTAACGAGAAAAAACAAGAACAAAAATTCCTAACTGATTGGTATGCCGGAGCTATACCGACTGAGCTAAATCGACAAGTCTTACATATCTACACAATTTATCTCACAGTTATAAAAGGGATTATTTCATTTTAACAAATAAACATATCTATATTCTGAAAAGAAATCACTTTTTAGTTGTTAAATATACAAAACTTACTATTATAAGCTTCAGTCGGAATGGAAGTAATAGTGGACTCTAACTATGCAGCTATCAGGCAGTTTTTTGGGAAAAAAGGAGAGAGGTTGTACAAAAACAAAGGTTTCAGATTAGGACGGCAAAAGTTGCTGTTTGGAGAAATACATGGAATTTAACTTGAATTAAAAAAAAGGAAGAGACTACCTGCGAAAGAACCCTAATGCAACACGAATAATAGACTTTGAATCATGAAGCAAACAAGCATTATATCTATGTAACACTTTTTAAAGACCGACACCCAGTGATGGAATTGGTGTTCAACGACTCTTCAAATTTCTGTCTTTTGTAAGTTCAATATCTCCTAACTGATATCACCGTATGTCTGGTTTCCAAAACCCAAACCTTACCGTATATTTACCCCCAAAGTGTGCATCAACCACATCGGATTTAAACACTGATATCAAAACCGAAGAAACAGAACTGGAGAAAGTAGATCACTACATCTACCCAAGACAGCAAATCTGCATGAGACCCCCAAAAGGAAGAAAAAATCAAGCGGAGAATCAAACTAGGATGGCAAGCCTTTGGCAGAGCAAGCTCATCCTTCAAAATTAAGAAAATCCCATTAATCCTGAAAAGAAGGGTGTATAACCAATGCATCCTACCAATAGCCACTTATGGAGCTAAAACATGGAGCTGAAACAAGGTACCTAACCAACAGACGTATACGCAAATTGAGATCCATGCAACGTGCACATGCAAGAATTATGCTGGGCCTCACATGGAGAGATCACAAGACAGCACAGTACATCCAGGAAAAGACAAGAGTCAGGGACATCACAGAATCCAATAAGAAGCTCAAATGGCTGTGGGCTTACCATGTTGCAAGAATGGCAGACAACAGATGGACATTGCGACTTACGACATGGGTGCCCCGAGATCACACGCGCAACCGAGGCCGGCAGAATATTAGATGGAGAGACGAGCGAGAAAATCATGATAGAGAAGAGTGGCGAATCGTGGGTAAGGTCAATGTCCAACGACTGATGTTGAAAGACTGATGATGATGACGACGATGATGATGATGATGATGATGATGATGACGACGACGATGATGATGATGATGATTTCCCGAGGCTGATTTTCGTAGCTACCCGAATGAACTCCTGGAATACAAAATGTAATTTCAAATTCAGGAAAGTCAAAAAAAAAAAAACAAGAACAAAACGGACCGAACTCCTATAAATGTTGAACTGCTAGTTAAATTAACACTGCTTTCATACCACGATGATGTCATTTCCAGCAACTTTTGTTGGACTGGGGATCAACACATATACATTTCTAACAGTTGAATAAACTCAGTAGTCTCCAATTTATTGGAGTAGTATTCAATTAAAGCAGTACTGTATGTGACAGAATTCAATTAGATGAATTCGATTGAAGTGCTGATTAGTTCTCATTTTGTAGAGCTCACTTTGGAGTCATAAAGTCGAAGCCACAATGAGTGACTCATTAGAAGATATGCGTTACGGCTCAAATGACCAAATGTTTTTGATTACAGTATTACTCGGATTAAAAAAAAATGGGAAAACAAACTATTGAAAATTTTCCAAAACAACAATATTCATGCGACTAAGAACGATAAGTGGCATATATGACACAGATATTATGTGTTATCTTTTGGGGGAGGGATACTAATGGTTCAAATAGTTACACATTTTAAACCGGTTCTTGAAGTCAGTGTTCAAGATCTCCGATGCTGATTTTCTAGGCAAAATAGGACTGTCTCAGGCCGCACGAATTTGTCCATTTCCCATCTATCTGGTCTCATGCCGTTTTGAGCCAAGCTCAGTAAATATTGAAACACAAATATAAGTTGTAATTTTCGATCAACAAGATAAAAATAATGCTGTATCAATAATCCCCTGATTACCATTTTATAAATACTTTTTTACTAATATATTTTTCTAGATTTGAACTTCGCGAATATATTCGAATGTATGCAAACCTCATGAATATTTCCTGTTAGTGTGCGTGTGTGTGTGTGTGTGTACAAAATTTGATGTAAACATACACTGTTTGGTCGATATTAGTGGGTTGACAGACATTTTCTTACATCATCTGTTATTCATATAAATTCATAACATCGTTATCGCACCATCAATTTATAGTAGCAAATCTTATGTGTACAATAACTCTTCATTAGCGGAGGATATGTTCTAAGACCACCTGCAGATCCATGAAACCATTGATAATAAAGAACCTTACTCACACACACACACACACACACACACACATACATATATATATATATATATATATATATATATATATGTATATGTATATATGTCTATATATATATATATATATATATATATATATATATATATATATATATATAATACATTCCTATACATATATACCTATGATAAAGTGTAGTTTATGTATCAGGCGCATAAATAGATTAACAGCATTGATTAATGATAATGAAGAATGATCATAGCAATAAACTGTAATCGAGGTAATGTCTCTTATTCATAAAGACAAACTATCAACTTTCAAATTAGAATTAACACTGAAAAATATTATTGAATACGATGCATAAGTTGTTTCTTTTATGCGGTTGAGCAAACGTATCTGCAGCAGGAAACCGTGGATAAGAAGGGCACTATCTTTTAGAAGGTGTGTGCTTTCAGACCATGAGAGAGTTGCATGATCCCCATAGACTGAACTCGTCAGTGATCTAACAAAGAGATTTATAAAATATAGTAAACTGATTTTCAGGGCAGAAAGGCTCTCCCTACTTGGATGACTGGCGTAACACAGTCTATCTAATCGCCATTTTGTCATTTGTGCTCATACCATACTGAGGTGAGAGTAAATGTTTCGATAAGAATGTGTAACTGTGTGGCTTTATTTTGTAGTTAATTGCGAATGTGGATATAAGGATGTGTTCATTTATCCTGGTGAGAACCTGCTTGGCGAAACTTTTGACATTGTTTTTCCCTCTCTAGTCATTTTCTATTCTTAAACTGGAAACGCATTCTGCTAAATCGAGCCCCTATACAGTAATAAAATGGTTCTCGTCATTTTGTTAAATTGAATTGTGTCTAAACATGGGGTTATAAGTTAATGGGTAAGAATTCCCAATATGATAACATGGGTGATAAACATAATCTATCAGGGAGAAATAAGGAAAAGGTTCAAACAGAGTTGATTTTATGGAATGACTAGGTAAATGAGAAAAGATGAAGAAGAAAAAGAGAGAAAAGGGTGAATGAAAAAGGATAGAAGGAGAGAAATAGAATGAAAAATAAAAAAGTGGGAGGAAAAAACAAAAAATAAGAAGGAAAAAAGAAAGAAAACCAAGGGAAAAGATAGATAAAGAAAAAAACTGGGGTGGAAAGGAAAATGAAAGAGAAAAAGAAAAGAAAGGCATAATGGAATGAGGAAAAGCAAGAAAGAAGAAATTGTATATAGTTCAAAAAAAAAAAAAAAAGACTGATAGAAATTATGAAAACAAGATCGAAGAATTCAACCAGAGGAAAGAAAAGGTGAAGAAATGAAGGAAAAAAAAAGGAGAGGAAGGAATTGTAAGTGAATACAACATTAAATCAACGTAAATGAGAGTTGTAACGATAAAAAAAAAAAGGAAAAATGATAAAAATGAATAAATTGGAAGAAATGATGGAATAAGGTAAGAGTTGAAAATATGTCAAGGAAGAAATCAAATAATAAGGAAAAAAAACAAGGTAAATCTGAATGAACATAAAAAGCAAGCTGAATCGAAAAGGACAGCAACGATGCGCCGTTCTGTTTTCTGATAAGATTTCCATGTTCAAACAAGTCTTGCATGCAAATCCACTAATCCAATTCAGTCTAATAACATTGAACTAACAGCTTCCCTACTAAAGCCAACCCTCCACAACCACTTGTCCTACAAAAATGGCCGTGTAGGTCTCAGTTGGCGATTAGCATCTGGCTTATCTCGACAGATTTACCGGAAGAATTTCCAATATTCCGACAGATTTGGATTTACCCGCTGCTTGAACTGGATCTATGTTGGTCATCGTTCGTGTCGTTTCTTTTTTAAAATTCTGCGGTTTCTTTATCGTCATTTCTCATTTATTTATATTCCTGTCAATTTCGTTTTCGCTTCGGAACCACATATGCTCAATAACTTTCTGATTGCTCGGGGGATTGGTAATATTAAAAAGCACGCATACAAATAAATAGATGGTTGATCAAATGCGTTGAATCTTTCGCACGAATTCTCGCCAGTAAACGTGCACACGGAACGTTCAATACTAATACACCACTTATATATATATATATATATATATATATATATATATATATATATATATATATATATATATATATATATATATATATATATATATATTTGGAACAGCGTAAATGTTAGTTTTGAACCACGGACTTCAAGACGTTGTAAGTCAGCTCAAATACAACACCTTTCAGATGTTCATAGACATAGTTTTTGGCAGCTTAAGGTTTCTCAAAAACGTGAGGTTGCAAAAAAAAACCGTCTTCCAAGAAACGAGGGAAACTTGTACAGTTATACCTCAAACTTGAGTTGTTCTCATTGGAGCAGGGTACAATGTAGAGTGGGTATTGTTTTGCTGTACAAATTAAAGTAACTTAGTACGAACTGAAAACAGAAACGGACCCGGAAGAATGCAGTTTTGACAGAACTGGAGAAAGTAAATCACTACATCTACCTAGGACTACGAATCTCTGAGACCCTCAAAAAGAAGAAGAAATCAAGCGAAGAATGACACTGGATGGCAAGTTCAACTTTCAAAAATAAGAAGATCCCATGAATCCTGAAAAGAAGGGTGTTTAAACAATGCACCCTCCCAATAGTCACTTACAGAGCTGAAACATGGGACCTAACCAAGAGACAGATCCGCAAACTGAAATCCATGCAGCTTGCATATGAAAGAATTATGCTGGGCCACATTTGGAGAGACCACAAGACAGCACAGTACATCAGGGAAAAGACAAGAGTCAGAGACATGATAGAATCCCTTAAAAAACTCAAATGTCAGTGGGCTTGCCATGATGCTAAAATGGTGGACAACCGTTGGATATCACGACTCACGACATGGGGGCCTGAGATCACATGTACAATTGAGGCTGGCAGAATATTAGATGGAGGGACACGTAGATAAATTCAGAAAGTACTCGCTCCATGAGGCTGATGATAGAGAAGTATGGCAAATCCCAGGGAAGGTCTATGTCCAACGACGGACGCTAAAAGACTGATGATGATGATGATGATGCCACCGCCGCCGCCGCCTGTGTATCAGTTGCCATCACTCGGAGGAGAGTCTAGTAAGCTCGTTTTGCTTTAAGGTTATTTTAGTCTTTAGTCCTGTAACTTAGTTGAGGGTTTCCTATCCCTTGTACCCTGTAGCTTGGCCATTAATCTACAGCTGCGTCTTGGAAAGAGCCGATCCTTCCTCCATCCTGCGCCAGTTCTATTGTTTGTTCTGCGTTCTTAGCAAAATAAGTTTTAGGTTCCAATTCCAAAGTTTTTCCAACGTCTCAGCCATGGATCGAACCTACAAATTATCAAACTGGAGGCGAGGACTTAACCAATGGACCACAGTGATCTGTTTATCCTCAGTGGATATCAAGAAGAAGAAAAACATTAAAAGTCGAATAAATTCAATATGTTTTTTTCGATTTTATTTTCATTTATGTTCATAACCAAACTATTGCAACTCCTCAATGATTATTTTGATCGTGTCTGGCGTTTTGCCCAACATTTATGTAAATCGCCTTTTGATTTCAGTGTGGCCAGCGAAGCATACCGAACACAAAGAGATCGATGGGCACAATTAACAATAAAGGGGTCGTCTCTACTGACATTTGGTCAGTATATCCTGTAATTTATTGTTTTTCCACCAAAAGGGTCACAGATGTCAAGAAATTAGCTCTGCTTAACTTTGTCTAGCATAGAAATATGATATTTGAATAATAGAATGATCCTCAAAGGCGTAGACTGCAAATATAAAATAGAACGCAACATTAAAAAAAAAAAAGTGTGATTTAAGAAAAAGAAAAGAAAAGTTGCATTGCATTTTTACTGCAATCATATATGTGATTATAATATTGGAGAAAAAAGGTCTAGCAAAAACTGAGGGATTAATAAAGAAATTTCATTAACACCTAGATTCCACCGTCCATTTTGGGGTTGTCCTTTCGGACTGTTTTGGCCTGGTCTCACTAAGATCATTTCTTACATAGGGTAACGAACAAACATCGTACTACGTTGGTTTGCAGGCAAAGTTCAAATTCTGCAAACTTTTGGTTAGTGCCTCGTATTAAGTTTCAATCCTCTTCATCGAATCTATCAGTTCAAATTCCCTCAACTTAAATGAGTAAAAATTTACATATAAGTATATATACTATCTGAAATATCCATCTTTCTGGTGAGATATCTAAGTAATTTTTACAGAAAGCTCAAATGAGATCTTCGACCTCTGTGTACGTGTGTGTGTGTGTGTGTAAGAGAGAGAGAGAGAGAGAGAGAGAGAGAGAGAGAGAGAGAGAGAGACGGAGACAGAGAAAGGGAGGGAGGGAGGGACCATTTTTTGGAGTACGTTAAATCTCTACGTCTGGATGCATGCACTACTTCGACAATTCAGAAGTACCATCCTCTTAAAAGAATTCATACTTTGATATTCTATTGATGAATCAGACCATCATAATTTGAAGAAGTGCAAACATTGACCCCTCATTATTTTTTGTAAGATTCAAAGACTAATATGCGAAATTACATACTCCAGGGTTTCATTCGTACCCAAAACAAAAATGGTAACCATAGATGAAGTCGTCTTTCTGTTATGTTCATACAGAAATAAGAAAAACATTGATAAAGAATTTCTAATTAAGTATTAGCGCTGCATACACAGAATGAGAAGCCAATTTGAATATAATACTTATATCGTAAATCGCTACTCCATAAAAATTAAAAGTGTTAAAATCTTCAGAATCTAATTCGTTGAAAACAATTTCCAGTCTCCCATCAGTAAACGCAAAAAAACTTTCCTGGAGATATGTTGTGTAGCTCCTTTGTAATGCTAAAACAGGTGACAGATATTTGATGGATTAAAGTTATAGTAAAAGTTTAGAAAAACGTGGACGCAGTCGGTTACAAAATAATTTCCCGATTCAACTGAATAGTTTAATCGTATATCGAACTCAAAACCTCTTTTTTTGAACAACTGGCAAAAAACTTGTCCCAACTCCTAGAAATATAAGCAGAAAGTTTCATAGAGATATACTGTGTGGTTTCTTAGATTCACTAAAATAGGGGAGTGGACATCTAATAATCTATTGTAGGGTGGTAACATTTAAGGTAAGCATTAACACTACTGGACACAAACTTTGGGACCAATTTTGGCATTTAAAAAAAAATTGTAAATCGAACTACTCACTAAAAATTTCTCTTATGGCAAATTTTCAAAAAGATATACTTCGGAAAACCTGCTCAAAGGTCCCATCAGTAAATACAGAAAATATGGTGACCATTGCCTACACAGATTTTGAATTTTTTTGATCACAGCCCGACATACACATGATGAATTATAGTGAAGATTGAAAGTTTTTAGGTAAGTGTGAAAGGCTATTGGATAAACTAAAACATCATATAAAGATAAACCTACGTCGTAAGTTGAATAATTATAAGTTTGGGTTGGATTTTCAAAAACTAACCACCCCTGGGTCCCATTTGTAATCCTGAGAAATTTGATGGTCGTTGCAATAGCTGTCGTTTGATTTTGCAATCACAGGTAGGTATAAATTAGGTGACTTATAATGAGTTTAGATACCTATCTTATTATTGATATATATGGAACTGTAATGTTATCAATAAATCTTGAGAAAATGGTAAAATTAATCGAGAAAGGAAATAAACGAACTTGTCAGTAAGATCACCTTTTTTTATGGAATAGTAATACCATCATTAAACCTTAGGAGAATGGTAAAATCAAACATAAAAAGAAAATAAACTAACTTATGAGAAAGCAGTCCTATTATTTTATTTCATTTTTTCTTCACTACTTTTATTCCAAAAGCAACAAACGTCAGTTGATTATGTCACATTACCAAAAAATTGATGAACATTATATATATATATATATATATATATATATATATATATATATATATATATATATATATATATATATATATCTTTTGTTTGTTTATTCGTGTCTCTCTTCTACCGAAGTTACCATGACTTTGAACTTAAATTTCACATATAGACCGAGGAGAAGTCAGCATACGACGTATGCTATGTGAGTTTGACATCAGAGGTCATGCAACGTCACCAGAAGCTGCGGGATACAATTTTCACACCAAATATGCTGAAAGTCAGTATATATCAATCTTCTGAAGTCATTCAAGGTCACCTAAAAACAGTTTTCAAAGTGTTTGGGAACATTGGGCATTGAGGTACATTTTTCACGGCGAAGGTTATATGCAATGCAGGGTTGACCTTTTGGGGTCTTTTGAGATCAACGTTGTTCATTTTTCGTTACTTCTAGTAAATTTTCAAAGTTGTTGGCCATAATATAACACCAAAGATACAAGCATTTTGCATAAGGATACATTTCTACAAGGCGAAAGGAAATATGAGTTCGATGATAAACATCACCTGGGGTCACCGGAGGTCATTTCTTGTTTCTAATTGTATGTAAATTGAAGTGTATGTTTCACCTTCCAAAGTGACAGTTCCAAATGAAATTCAGATGCAACTCGTCTGCAATTTGAAAATAAAAATGCATTCATCGAAATTAACAAATATTGCTCCATTAGAAAATGCCTCTTTCTTAAAACTGATATGCAAAACATATAATTGATAACATTAGTTTACATACAAAGATTGTTTTCTTCCATTATTGTCAGTCAAATTCATGCACACACACACACACAAACACACACACACACACATATACATATATATACATATATATATATATGTATATATATATATATATATATACATATATATATATATAAATAAATATATATATATATATATATATATGAATATATATATATATATATATATATATATATATATATATATATATATATATATATGTATATAAGAAATGAACCAGTTGGTCCAACAGAATAGATTATGCTATATTATATTGAAATTTATCTGAAATATAATATATATTAACAGTTATTATATGATTCAATTTAGACAACATGAGCAGGAAAAACAATGGAAGAAAATAGGGCTTCTGCAGGAATCAATTCCATTGATCGGTAGCCATTCCACCGTAGCAATGCACTTGCCATTTTGCTAAACAGCCTGTCGGTAATGCGAAGGCCAAGTAACTGCTTTTAACCTAAATTCTCCTTTTGTTCATTTTCGTTCCTTTTTGTCTCTTTCAAATTTGAACGATTCATCAACCGTGTGAAAATGGGAAATCATTTCACATTATTTTCTTTATATCATAACGCAATTTATGATTTATTCTGTCGCACCAAATATGTCGATTTCTCAAATACATCTTGTTGCGTTGAAAGAGACGAAAAAATGATATATCAAGCGTGTTACGACGGTAAATCATTTCACATAAGTTTCTATATAATATAATACGATACAATTATATATATATATATATATATATATATATATATATATATATATATATATATATATATGTATATATATATATATATATATATACATACATATATATACAGTACAGATCAGACTAGCAGTATAGCCTGATGAGGCCCAGAGAGGGCAGAAACATGACCTTGTTTGCGTAGCGAATCAACATTCGACTATTATATATATATATATGTGTGTGTGTGTGTCTGTGTCTGTGTGTGTCTGTGTGTAGTCACAGGCACAAACAAAAAGCAAGTTAATCCTTCTTGTGTGGCTGCATATTACTGTGAACGTTTTGTATTTTCTCCCAAAGTAAGACTTTTTCAGTTAAAGTGGTTTAATCGCGGAAAAATGATCGCAAAGTTAATGGTGTCACGTTTGATTGGTTTAGAAGAATATGAAGTTGCGAGAGTTAAAGCATTTGCGTATTTTTGTTGGTTTTGCTCTATTCTGTAATTTTTTTGAATTAATCTGCTTTTAGGCCGAAGCACCTTGTCGACATGTTGAAGTGGTTGCCGCGATCGATATGTGAACGAGTACATTTGCTTTCATGGCAACGCTATTTTGCGTGGGTAAGAGACTTTGCAACTACATTTGCCAGATTTAGAAAAAAAAGATAAAACGTAATGCTGTTCAGAACTGATTGCTAACTGGCTTGATTGCTTCTCATCAGGTAACAATCATTAATCATTGCCATGCTTCGAGATACACCGATCATTGTGGCCAAATGTAGAAAGCACGTTCCTGGTTTGGTAGGCCGTGGTTCGATCCAAAGGCTCCGGAAATTGAACTCAATGCATCTCTGCTAAACATCCAGCACAGGGACTAAGCTTAAGAGTTACAGCCTAACCAGGTTGGATACATTGGTTCTCAAAAGACTATCAGTGTTAAGCAACGTTGAGTTTGGTCAGTACATAGATTGCAGAATAACAGTAGAACGAATCTTGGATATGTCTGGGAAGCTGGAAGTGACTTACTCCCAATTGACCGTGGGAACCAAACCCTTCCATAAGGTATAAGTAGAGAACGAAGATACACACTATCTAAAATACATTTTCTTGTTTGATCTTGTATTTATACATTTTGCTTCATCCCCATGGTGCTTGCCTATGCTAATAAAGCCTCGTATGATTCTTTTCAGCACAACCTTTTTATGATGCTTCTGGAAAAAACTGGTCTTACTTAGGTTATCTCTTTAGGTACGCTCGTATATTTTGAAATTGCTAACACACTTTTTGATTTTCATTTCGACAGTCCACCAGCATACAAGTAAATTTTGGTTATATTTACGCCACCTCATCAGTCCTTTAGTTGACTCTTTGTTTAACCGTAAAAAGTAGACGTCTGGAAACCGATACATAATGCTGATACTTTTTTGGAATCGATATTCCAATACTTTTATCCAACTTTTCATTTGCCATATTTGATATTTAGAATGACCATAGAAACATTTTTCTATTCCCTTTTTGTGGTTGGTTCCATTTCGAGTGTTATTTCCTCCTCCGTTAATTAACAGAACTTTCTAATTTTACGACTAATTAAACACTTTTAAAGCAAATATTTTTCAATGTATCCTAAAATTACATTAACTAACTTCATAGACGTGTTGGCAAGAGTGAAGTGGTTTCAGTGCGGCGAATGAGGCTTGGCTTTCTCGATAACGTACTCGCAAAACGAACCCGGTACAGTTCTAGGGTTCTTTAATTCAAGTTGGCATTTTAATCCCATCGTTTGAAAAAACATTGTTCATTCACAGCTTCCAAAATGATTTTCATTCCCTTCTATTATCAGACGCAAACTGCACCAAAACGAATATATAACAAACATCAGAAACATCAATGAATCGGCTAAGTTAAAATACAACCATTCTGCCACCCGTTCTTAATCGGTCTCTATAGCTTGTTTCATGTTGCCTATTGACAGCAGAGCTTTGTCTACTCTTCGAACGATAAAGAAAACGGAAGAAAAACTGATTAAAAAGTCGTAGCATACGACAAGATCTGCCTATCAAGACTACAAGAGCCCGTATCTCGTGGACGTTGCCCGAACCACTTCAGCCATCAAAACTTCAGGGATTGAGCAGAGAGCAGATATATAATTAATACACCACCCCTTATCTCCTATCTTCCATGCCGTCTCTGTTGAGCAGCTTAGTAATAATTGGGTAGTTTCGGAATTCTTAGATGGAAAATTTCCACTATTATTAAAGTCTCTTTTTTTACGATTCTGGTTTTACTCTATTAATATTCTAAAGTATTCATTAAATTGAAAAAAACCTCTGGGGAAGCTCAAACACTTCTTTCGTACAATCCCAACTCATGTTTCTTTAATATTGTTAGCGAGCTGTATAAGAGATCATTGCCCTTTGGGTGGTCTTTCTTAAAGTATGCATTTTATGTTTAAGATCTCAGACATTTTAACAGCACTTGAAGCAAGGAGAAGCCATTTGGAACAAATCCAAGTCTTTTACTTCCCATACCAACCACTTTTATTTATTTATTTTTTGAAACTATCAATGCTTGAACGAGTTGCTTGTACTTATCGCTGCTTGCCGAGACGAATGGCTATTTAAAATATCTAGAGCAAAGGTTCAGAGGCTCGGGGTTGCATTTGAAGGAGCACGGGTATAATAAATCAGGAAATCAAATAGGCAGAAATTGATTCAATAGTTTCGAAACTCACATAAAAATAAAGCCGGTTGATAGATTATAAGAAAGGAAAGAAGTGAAGAACAGAAACAAAAAAAAAAAGAAAAAGTCAGGTAAGTCTGTGAAAACGTCTGGCCTCTGCAACCGAGAAAAAAAAAACTGAAGGTATCGGCCATATTGATACTACTGGAATTGATACTGTTAACCAAATTTACACAAAATCTCACTGCTATATAAAGTATCATCATCATCATCATCATCATCATCATCATCATCATCATCATCTTTACAATCATCATCGTCATCATTATTATTATTAATATTATTTGCAATCTCACACCAGTTGCCTGGTTGTAACCACTGGAGTTTGAGTGACAGCAAGTCTCCTCAAGTCTCCAGCCCTCCTCTCCTAGTACGCATAGGTTGCAGTAATTCTGCGATTTACAGTTTCACACCGGTTGCCCAGTGGTTATTGCTGAATGCTGAGTGACAATAAGTCTCCTCAGGTCTTCAGCTAACGCCTCCTCTCTCTTTCGCATATCATGACAGAGCTACGATTCGTTGCAGTACTTATATCTTTAGCAGCTTCCTCAGTATCCGTGCAGTTCCCATTAGTGCTGTGGCCTGTACGGTCTCTATCCTTCCCCTAATCCCGATCTCCTCCAGTCTCACCCTCAGCGTTTTGGGGACAGTTCCTAGTGCGCCCACTATGACCGGTACTACCCTGGTTTTCATGTTCCACATCTTCCTTAACTCTCTTGCTAGGTCCTGTTTTATTATTATTGTTATTGTTATTATTATTATTCGTAACCACTTTCGTTCCTGCGTACGATACGAGGTGAGGTAACGATTATCGGCAAAATAAACAGAAATGGCTGACATATCGGATTCTGGTGAGGCTTATCGTGTTCTGTCGCACCAGTGCCTTAGGGGACGGCATGAGTCAATCTCCAAGGGTCCGGTTTCGGATATCTTGCAGAAAAATGTCCAGTCAAAGGCATGCAAAATACAATTACACCCATTGTCAATCTTGGGACAGTCTTCTCCAGCATAAGTATGTTACCCTTTCGTTGAAGCTTGGACAGGATATTAATTTATTATGAATTGTGTACGCACAACATTAATCAACGACAATGAGTGAACAGCACACGTAAAAAATGAAGAATTAGATTATATTTGATTTTCTGTCAGCTTTTGGGTTCTCGTAACTCAAGCAGTGTTGCAGCTGATACAGAGAACGAGGTTCCTAATCTCACCAAAAGCATATTCTTCATCTGCGATCTATGTTGTTCACTTCCTGGAGACTGACGGTTTTAGATGTTGAGATGTAAAGCAATTGAAGTCACTATGAAATAAATACGAGACAGAAACTTCCTTTTGTCTCATTTTTGTTGTTCTTTATCACAGCACTCAGGTCAGTTTTAGATCACACAATTGATAAATAGTTGTATGAATGAAAAAAAACAGAAAAAGCCTCCTATCTCCTGATCTCCTTGTTATACAGCAGTTGATAGCACACTATTCCCATGGATCATTGAGTTTGTAGAGATATCATTCTTTAATGGATGCCTTAATCCTGTGGCCTTGTGGCGTGCTATGTTAGGAGACACGAATATAGGGACCAGCAAATGAATCAAAATATTGTTGGCCTCGATCCTATGAGTGATGAATAAGTGTATGGACCTGAAATAAAGAATATACTCCCAACAAGGTTCTCTAATCCCAATCCACACTGCTACTTAACATTTGCTTAATGTGAAAACGACCTAAGCATTATGATCAATAACAACAAAAACTAAGATGAAAGAAACAACAGTCAGACGTTGATAATAATGACAGATACTGGGAAATTGGTCGTTAATGATACCACAAGAAATTTTCACAATTCGAGACGATTAAGTCTATCACTAACAGTTATGTTGATCTACAAAATCAGATTGATTCTCTATGACGAACGTCTAAAAGATATTGTCTATCCTTGGATTATTACGACACGAAGCCATAAGTTTAAGTATCGAATGGAGATTGAACTCCTCATGATCTCAATGGTCTAAGAGAGTAATGTACTACCAACTACTGTAAGGCAAAGATACGAAAAAGTGTTCCTTGGTCTCAATCTTACATGTGGTGGACAGACAGTGAAGATAGAAATCATATGAGTCGTAAGGATTTTCAAGATTATTATGCTAACTACCGCTCCAAGACGAAAGTATTCACTAAGCTTGCGTTATTTAGCACAAATGTAAGTGTGATTGCTCAGCGAAGATTGAAATTACAACTGTAGTAATCACTTCTTGGATTTGTCATTATTCAGTGGTATTTACAATGCCTTCGTTAGTCTGTCAGAGGGTACACATTAAAAAAAATCATCTTGAACTTATCTTCAAAATTTAAATTCTCTGCTTGACCAGAATTTTTCAGTGATTTATATTTATGCACATTATGTAACAGACAATTTTAACAATCTGAAATTCCACAGGTATTGATAACCTATCATTGTCCATTCTCACGCCTCTTTTCTCCTCTCAATCTTTGCTTGAATTTTCTCATTTTTCTCCTCGTCCGTTCAAATCTTCGTTGCTGTCTCTTTTTTTACTTGAATATCATACAAACATGGATTAATTCTAGATGCGTAACTGTTCCCACTTACTCATATCAAACTACTTAACTTTATTTTTCTTTGGCAATTTGACTTCCAGTTATTGTTTAACTTTTAGGTCGATCCATTCTACGATCTTTTTCAGGTGTACAAACAGCAACAACTTCAACTGTCCAAAAAATTCTTCGAATCTTCATTCTATTGAAGACTTATATTGCAAATTGAACCCTAAAGTAAAAACCTGTTTTCAGACCACTTTTCACATAGTTGTAGCCTGTACACGTGAAAAATAAGGGATATCATCTATATCCAGGTTTGCCCCATTTTACGAAATTTTGCTTCAAGCCACTTCACTTTAAGGAAATATTCAAGCTGCAATACTTTCAAACATGTCGGTGAGTTTCTGTGCCTTACCAAGATCTTTTTCGGCCATATGCTACCAAGATGTATCCTGAGTTAGCTGAGAAAATCGAGAAGGGATCGTTGAAGTGTTACTTTAAGCGTTGAAATGACAAGCATTTAATGTTCTATGGGTCTAGGAACGTTTAAAATCTTTCTCAATGCATATTAATTGTAATTACTCTCCCGATTTAAGCAATTTTGGTGTACGAAATGTTCCATACGAACGTTCTACTTTCAGATAACCTGTTTTCACTTATCTTGACTCTTGGATCTGGAATAAATAACAGGGTTTGTCAACTTAAGATCAGTCTACTGATGATAGGATTAGATGAATGAATACAAATAATGTTCAGGGCGCTCTCAAGCGTACGTGGGTCAAATATTAATATCAATAATCACGGGTCATTGTTGAACAACAGGGAAGACTCAGAAGGCACTGAATACTTCGTGGCCAATCCAATATATCAACGTTTATCAATGAGAAATGTTCGTCAGATGTTCTCGGAAACATTTCATGTCACAGAAGGCCTTCCGAACCGGCAGCTGTTCAATGAAAGCTGATAGAAGGTTGATTCTCACCCCTCTCACTGTTTTTGCCTCAGAATCTTTCCATCTGACCTTTTCTTTCCCCCTTCTCTCTCTCTCCCTCTTTCTCTCTCTCTTTTTTCTCTCTCTCTTTTCTCTCTCTCTCTCTCTCTCTCTCTCTCTCTCTCTCTCTATATATATATATATATATATATATATATAGTAAGAAAGACAGAAAATGCTCCCCTACTTTTTGGTTCATTGAAAAACAGTGTAATCAACTGGAACAGAATAGGTACAAAACCATCTTTATTTTTGTCCTTAACAGTATATACCCTGTCAATATTTATACATATACACACACACACACACACATATATATATATATATATATATATATATATATATATATATATATATATATATATATATATAAATCAAGAATACAATATAACAGGATTTAATACAATACCCGATGCGTGAAGGTTATACTCGATACATACAACATTAAACTTAAGATCTAGTCAGAATAGATTGTGAAATATGATGAAGTAAAGGATTTATGTTTCTGTCCTGTTTAGGTATTTCAGGCGAATGATTTGGTTTTATTTTAGGTTTCAATTTAGGACATGTTGGAAAGGTTCGGTTTCTAATTAAAGCAACGACTAAGGTCATATTTAACTAAACAGTAATTTTTGGAAAAAGATTTAAGTGAGAATAAAATACTCTCACAGAGGAAATACATCTCAAAGAGCCGATGATTTATCAACAAACTGGTTAGGAAATGTCTACACAATTTCCAGCTTATTTATAATCCATAACTTACAGAAAGCCCAGTAACTCGATTATATAAAGCAGAAAAAACATAACAAACAATGACCAACCACTAAACAATAAAAAAAAATGTATCAATACAATGAGAAGATCCTATATTCTACAAAAATTCCCACCTCCTGCAAAAAAACCCCAACCTAAATAAGGTTCCAGGATGAATCAGATCATTCGCCTGAAGAACTGGTTAGAAAAATGAATTAGTTTTGGTAGGTGATCCTTTACATCATATATATATATATATATATATATATATATATATATATATATACTCACATATATATATACACACATATATATACACACACACACATATATATATATATATACACACACATATATATATATATATACACTCACATATATATATACACACATATATATATACACACACATATATATATATATATATATACACACACACACACATATATGTATATATATATTGTACCAGTGAAAATGAAGGAACGATTTATTCAAATGTATTTGTTATTGATAATAATTGGATCTCGTAATTTAGCCCTTGATACATACCTCATGCACGAAAAGGTTCTTATCAAAACTTTCATTTGAAAAGAAAGAAAAAATCATTGGACAAAATGGGAGAACAGTTTCTGTTTTTTGTCAAATTCCAGAAATGTCCCATGCATATGGCAATAGTAAAAACCCAATATGAATGTGTTGCATCAGCTGCCAGGAATACAGGACCATGTGACAACAATCATTCGACGACAAATTGTCAAGATGAAAGGTAATGGCATGTCTTCCACAGCAGTTTCAAGAATTTGATTTAGAGAGTTTTGAAACTTGATTGTGAAACACAATCTTTCGTTCAAGCATAAATACCGGTCAACCACATACAGCAAGCTTTAAGATGGTGAGAGTAATTAGAAAGCACTCCATAAATGATATCTTTATCACTGCATCGGGAATTTTTCGGCGAATCAGAGCTGATCTCAACAAGGACGTGTGTCATCGAACAGTCTTGAGTGTAGTCGTTTGTTCTCCAGCTACTAAACCTATCATCGGTAGAATAATGATCATATTTGAATATGCAGGTGAACATTTTCTTTGAGCACGTTGAAAACTGGTGTAAGATTCATTCCGGCGATAAGACTAAATTCTATGTAGTTGAATATGATGACGAAACTCTTTGTTCAACGCCGTACAGACAACAGATTTAAAACAAAGTGTGTCGAAGGGTTTAGAAGTACAAGTGTCTTGGTAGGGGGAATGTTCTCAGCCGAAATTGGTAGACCATTTGGGAGAATTAATGGGACAATAACTGCTAAGGTGCATCTCAACTTTATGAAGCCACATGCCATTACCTCTCATCAAGCATCTCATTTTTTATGAAATACATCACTGCTGTCACACTGCTGAACAAGTGAAAGATTTCTTGATGATTTTCTCATATAACTGCTAACTTTTTTCCTTTCTTCCTACAAAGCTTACTGGGTAGCTATAAGAGAGAATATCATCAGTTTGAATATCTATCTATCAATCTATCTATCCTTGGCGATATTTGATGACTAAACGGCTTTAGTATTTTACATTTGATCCAATATTTGGTGTTTGGTTCAAGATAATTAAGATGAAACAAAAATCCAAAGGTATTATTTCCAAGACAACTAGATTGTTAATTTTACATCCAGGTCTACAATTTTTTAAAAACTTCTTTGCCAGTCAATATATTCATGTATGGGAAGAAGCACTATTTCTATGTGCGGTTCATTAAGAATCTTTATTGTTTTACATTAACCCGTTCCGTTAAATTAATTACAATACGCTAACCAGTTCTTCAAAAAACATTGCATTGCATATTTAGATGGGAACACGGAAAACTAATTTGCAACAAAGAAATGTGAAAACAATTAAGTAGTTTTTAAGCTCACCTTTCTATCTTATTATAAGCGTTCTAAATTATTTTGGCCAATTTTCCTTACTTAAATATTTGTTAACTTCCTTTCTTCTTTCTTTCTTCCGTCTTCGGCTGTGTATATTCATTACTACGTATGCACGTTCGTGTATCAACGTCATTTAAAAAACTATAAATTCCGATCTTTCTCGAGAGTTGGTTTCTCAGAAACATCCTTCTAAGAATAGCTCAGTGCAGCACAAGGCCAATGAAGAACGGACCCGTTCTGTCAGTTATGGCATGGCCAACCAATCTTGCTTACATAAATTATTTCCCTTTGTAAATTATTCGTTTTTCTTCCCTTTTTCCATTTTTCTTTAGGCAATTTTTATTCATTCATACATTTATTTGTTGTTCCCAAAGATTTTTTTCTCGATTTCTATCATCCTCTCTTCTACGCTTTCTTTGGGATTTTTTTCTCTTCATGCGCTTGTTTCTTCTTTTTTTACTCTTGTTCAGCCATTTTTTTTCATTTGCTCTTTTTCTATCTTGATATTTTATCTAATCTCATCTTTACCCTTTTTCTTAGTTCTTCCTTTCTTTATTTCTTTCTTGCATTCTCGACAAATCTTTTGTTTCTTTCTTTTGTCTTTTTTCCCTTTCTTTTATCTTTTTTTCCTTCCTTTCTATTCGAATTTTACTCTCTCTCGGCCACTTTCTACTTTGTCTCCCTTTTTGAATCCTGCAGATCTGCCCTGTTCAAACTATAAATCAGTCTGTTCAACATAACATTCCGGGTTATTCATATTGTTCTTCTCTTCTTCTTTCAGTAATTCCTTGATTTTTTCCTTCCTTTTTTTCATCGTCCACACTCATCGACCCCACACATAGTCTATCCTCTCGATAGCTGTCATGAATTATGATTCAGACATAGCTCCCGGGATCATGACGTCAAAAAAAAAAAAAAAAAAGGGGGTTGGATGAAAACACTTGTCAAGTAGAAGTGACAAAAATGAATATATATATCCAAAGGAAATAGTTCAACTCGCCATATATTTTTTATTGTTAGACAGAGTTCCGCATTCAGCCAGTTTTCTTCTTCAACTTTTGCACGATTTTCTCTCGGCCATTTTCCTCTTCCTCTCAAATCTTTTTCATTCTTTTTTCTTCTCCTACCTAACGAGTCCCCTTATGCTCTTATCTGTCTTCCTTTTTTAAACCTCACATAACACACACACACACACACACATATATATATATATATATATATATATATATATATATATATATATATATATATATATCGGAATGACTCGTTGTATTGATCTACTGGGTGTTAGGGTGTCGATGACCCTCTTACAAACCTCCGAACTTTTGGTCCACCTGTTTGGTTGGTCAGTCCCCAGGTAATTTCTCCACAGTCCACCGTGGGAAACCAGTGTGATGGTTGTGTGACGAGATGCAAATGACGTAGTAAAATAATTTCTTTCATTTCATCACTTTTGCATCTGTTACAAGAAAAGATATAAGTATATATACATGTATAGGATATGGATATTTAAACAGCCAGAATAATTGGAAATATGATATTTCCATTTTGAATTGTTTTTGAGAACCAACGACCCGTTTTTACACGGTCAGTATACTGATTGACCTAGGCAGCGTAAATGAATAGACAATTATAGAAATGACCTGCTATAGGACACAAACCTGCGGCCACCATCATCTTTACTGACTGAGCTGAGCAGCTAACTAGTAAGCCGGAAGTTCAAATAGCTGCTGCTGCTCAGACGATAAATGGCGGCATCGTGTCAAGATGGCCTCCTGGTCGACGAATGTTCGATTTCTGTAGCCACTCATTTCTTTTATTGCTTATTTATTTACGCTGTCTAAAACAATTGGTTTATAGACCATATGAAAACGTATTGTCGGTTCAAAAAGAGTTCCAAATAAAATTACCATTGATGCATACATGTGTGTATTCAAATACATATATTTAGGCTAAAATTTACTTCAGCTAACCAAGTTGGAAAATTATTCAGCAGTAAAATTTTTGTACTTTTGATCCTTTAGACCCTAAAAGCTTCCAGGAACTAGTCAGTTTGAAACAGTTTTTTTTTTTTCAAATTTTTCAAAGAGGATTCTCTTTACAACGAAATTAGATGAAAAAAATGAATCGTTACTTCCCATCCCTTGTGTGGAACTGAAGCTTTGATGTATTTCTCAAATTCTTTTGAAAGGTTTCTTTGATATTTGATGGCAGTTTTTTTTGTCCTTCCATTACGTTTTTTGAGGGGTATTGCCGGAAACAATGCAGATTTGAATTTGCAAGACTTCATCAACAGTGAAGATCTATAAATGATTCTCAAACAACGCAGATTAATATCTTCAGTCTGAATAACTTATTTTGATATTTTTTTCCTAAAAATAATTGTTATGGTACATATGAGTATAATTAATGGTCAGGCCAAACGCTTGTTTAGATCAGAGATCAGGGAATGCACCATATTTATTTCTTTTCTCCACTAACACGCATCCATACACGGATTCATTCAAACATACATATCAAATCATCCAGTTGTAATGCTCTTTCGACTCTGGAATGGAGCACTTTGGTGGATGGGGAATCGTGCGTAAATATATCACTTGATACTGTCCTGCTTACAGTCCAGTCCTGAGTAAGGTACGGCTAAAATGTCAGTTTCGATGCTACCTCGCAGTACTGGAAGGGATATTGGATAGTCTGTAACCACACTGAAGAGTTGTAATACAACGAAACAGCTGTCTATTGATGACACACTTATCAATTTTATAAAGAAATTGATTAAGTGCATCATATATATATATACATATATATATATATATATATATATATATATATATATATATATATATATATATATATATATATATATATGTGTGTGTGTGTGTATATTAGCAATTGCCATTACTTTACACGATAGAAATTCTGAGCATTCCCAATTCCCTAAAATAACCCCCTCCTATCCTTGTCAGTTTTACGCTAAGCATAAGCCACTTACGAGCGCTGTTAGGATTTTCTTTACCTTAAAACGAATCTTGCTAACGGATGCCTAAAAAATGATACAATAACCCCCCGCCCCAACCCGATGCTTACGGACACAGTTTAAGGGGCTTGAATCTCACTGACACGCAAAGGCGAAGTGGTGTAAAGCGAACTAAAATGAGGGCTACCTTATACACAAACGTGCTCACGCAAAAATGTACGTGCAATTTTCCAAACACATATATGGTTGTATTTATGTGTTTATTGGGATATGTACAGAATTGAAGATGGACATAGGAAAAAGTAGAAAGTGCCTGAAATTTTGTAGATAATGGAATGTCCAGAGCGAAATAAACGAAAAAAGACAACAACCCCACCCCCCAAAAAACATGCCATAGCAGAAAGATTTTATACATAGAAACATATATATATATATATATATATATATATATATATATATATGTATATATATATATATACACACACATATATGCATATATATATATATATATATATATATATATATATATATACATATATATATATATATATATAAATATATATATATATATATATACACACACATACACACACTCTCTCTAATTCTTCCAAATATAACTCAATCCTACATTTTTCCGTCTTATTAATTTCTTTGCCCAGTTCCTATCATCCACATCTGTGCAGTTACTTTTTGAGATTGAAATGAATTCCATTCTACTCACTAGGTGCTCAAGTAAAGTCAAGCTGTTTGTCCTCTTTTTGGTAAAAAAAACTATCATCCAAAACACTCAACATAATCGTAGTCAAGATAACACACGTTGGCTTGCAGGATAGTTGGGTTGGCTTCGCATCTATCATTTGTACAGGCCAGCTACATGGCGCTACAGGGCTGAAAATTTGAACATTTACTGCGTTTTATGTCTGGAAAAAAAGCTCTGTTCTTTTTTTTCAAAATCATCCCACTAAATAGTTATTGATTAGCGTTAAATTTGCAATGTACGTTCATTCTAAATTGATCCTTCAGTTTGTATCCAACAGCATTCACGTTTCCCTTTTTTATCATAAAAATCCTGACTCTTTTAATTGATCAATTTTCGGCAACGTTACATTGATCACCCCTCTTCTTAATGTTTTAATTTATCATCCCCAACGAACAGGATACGTTGTTAACATGATGGTTTCTTTTAAGTGACCAATCAGATCTGAATTTTAATCCTTCACAATTTCATATTTACTTTTCTACTTTTTTCATTAGTTAATCATTGAGTTGTTGAATTAATTTTGTATCGCATTAACCATTGTAGATATGTATAGGATTTTCATTTTTACAATTTCAATTGGGGCTCCAATACTCTTATCCAATCAAATTATTTAAATGAATGCATTTTAGTTGGAAATGTGGCCCTAGTTTACTTTATTCAAATAATTCCTCATGAACTGTGGTCCCAGATCATTGAAGAAATATTTGCTTGCCAGCAGCAATACCATTTTATATTGGTTTAGCTTTCTCGTTGTATATGGTGGCTTCCGATAGAGATCAAGTGATAAGGCCCCGCTTGATATTATTGGTCATTCTGATGATACTTCAATCTTGATGGCTTTGATTCTTTATCGTTGCGATTTTGTGTTCATTTGGTTTCAAACCAGCCATGATCAGTGGTATCTGGACATCAAGTGAAACCTCAACGTTTATAAAATTATAACTCAGCTCAGCAGCAAAGCCAAGATTTGTCAGATTAACTTTAGATACATTTGCTTTGAGCCAAATAACCACTGCTTTATTTCAAAAATATGTTAATTGTACAATTTCCTTTCCATTCACTGGCAAAAATGAAAAATCGCAAATTCAAAAGAAATTCATGATGATCATAGAAAAGGAGAAAAAATTGAAGATGATATGACAAAAATTGGTCTTCTGACTCTGCTACCATCCGGAATAGGTGCTATGATCCATCAAATTGGCACTTTACAAAATTAAAGTACGCTCTTTCCAGATACTGTGACAAAATGACGCTCGGATTATGAGTAGTGGGCCGTGCTGAGATTTGCCCACGTTTCTCAAGCGAGAACTTTTCATCCCCCCCCCCAATTTTCATTAAATATGAAGACAGAACTCAGGAGCAGCATCGAACCTCGGTCAGATCATCTCTAGATTTACAAAATAACAAGGTGAAAATATAAAAATATTGGTTGACTGCCAACTTTGTCAAATGAGGACGGGAAAATAACCAATTTCTTGGACAATGAAAATTTCAAACGGCTATTCTAACATAAATGAAATCGACAGTAACCGCATGCACATTACCTGATATGTTATGAATGTCAGGAAGAAAAAGACCGAGTGCTTTATACAACATTATATATGAGTTAGAAGATCACAAGGTGAAATATTTAACCCTTGTCACAAAGTTGCACACACAATATCAAAGGAGCCGTAATTATCAGAGTTGGGACCAAAGAGTTCACCCAGCAAAATACATAAAATTCAGAAACAACTCCAATATTTATCTTTTCAATACCATCAGACATGAAGTATAGAAACATCAGTAATTCTTCAGGGCAATCAGAGAAATGATTCAGGGAGCTAAGGCTGATTTGATAGGGAATGACGTATCGTTAGTGGTTGCTTTATCTATAAGAAGAGTGCTCGATATCGAGAATAGGGCGTGAACATTTCCCCCTTTCTCTTCCTCTCTCTCCCTCTCTCTCTCTATATATATATATACATATACATACATATATACATACATATATATATATATATATATATATATATATATATATATATATATATATATATATATATATATACATATATATATATATAATGCACGTTTGCATGCGTAATTTTTGCATTCACGCCCTTCATTTTGAACTAATCTTAATCCCAATATGGCAAATATCCAAAAATGCCCTCACTTTCACAAATTCATGTTAAGACACTCGAGCACGCGTGCTGTCAAAAATCTTATCCGGCCAGTAATAAGTGCTTGACCCACTTCTACCTTAACCTCATTTTCGATTTGTTTCTGAAGTCACCAGTTATCAATCAAAACGAATCCACGTTGTTAATATAAAGGCGTTAGTTGAGTTTTTTTCTTGTCATTTCGGTAATCCTTGTTTATAAGGATGTAAAATACGATGGCTAAACAGAACATACATACGACGCCATTGTACATTCATTCATGTAAGCAAGGATTGTGTAATTTTGGTATACTTTGGTAATGGATGATGATTTTTTTGAGTATGTTTTCTCTCAATGATTGAACATCTAAGAAATAAGTTAATATTGTAATCAGTACGTAATCTCTACGATGCAAAGGAACGAAGCCATTACACCACAAATAGTTTTTACCTAACCCAGCCTGTTTTTTCACACTTGATAACTTAGGAACCTCTGTATCCTTAAAATGTTTGTACTGACTTTCAAACGTACCCACGCATTCGTTATGAAATTAAGAATCCGTTTGTAATCCGAAGCCACCTGATTAGATTCAACGCTATGCTGATCTGGAGTCAAACTGCAAAAGTACAAATAAAAGAAATATTTCTTTTGAGCGGTGAGGGAGAGCGGGGATACACTTTAACTGATAAATATCACTAGTTTTACTAGAATATAGATGAAATCAGTTTCCTATTCGATGGGTTCTTTACCTTCATGCTTCGAAAAATTTTTCATTCGCAACTCTGTTTGATGAGACACTTATCTTTGTGACCTCTTTTTCGTAACCATTGTTAAAGTTGTATTCTAATAAGAACTAAAAATACAATGAGATTAAGACTTATCAAGGTTTTCAGTGATTATCCAAAGAAAAAAAAAGCTCTTAAAAAACAATTTCTTAATCGTGACAAAAAAATTATTTTTTTAGAAAACTGTAAATAGCATCGAACAATTTTACATTAAGTACCATAAAGAATGCATTTTGTACAGGGATTTGGATGAACAACATTTAGTTCCGTAATTATTTCTTCAAAGCAATAATTCAAAATATTCCAGTGCAACCCGACATCCCTCACCAAAATAATCTTTATGTGCTACGCCTGTAGAAGTACACAAACTGCTTGGAGAAGAACTGAGATGGCCCACAATTCTGGTCAGCTGTCATTGTATAGGAGAAATTGTGAGACACTATTTTGAAATTCGTGTAACTCTTTCAAGTTTATTTAGTATAACATAGCAAGCAATTTAGATGCAGTCAAGTTGTAGTTGCTATAAGTTATGCAGGTCCATCTCTGGATTGAATTGAAGCTGAAACGTCGACAGGAAAATGAATTATGAAGAAAATAACAAATTAGAAAACTAACATCTCTTTTGATACTTTGATGAGAAACATTTTCTTCATTGTTTCATATAGTTTTAATAATCTATCGAATATCAACCAACGCAACATTCTGTGATCTGGTATTGAACTGGTGTTGTCCTTCTCTTAGACCAGTTGATACCCAGTTCCTCTTTGGTCAAGTGTTCTAACAATTGAGCTACAGCTGCAAATACTTAAAGGAAACAGAAAACGTGGCTATATGAAGAGATGTATAAGGACCAGAACGGAAAGCTGAACTCTATTTAGAACCCTGCAACAGGGGAGCAACCAGAGACCGAATATCCTTCCTTTTGAATCCAATCCAAACATAACCATCGGTGACTCTGGTTATGATGTATGTCGAATGGTAATACTACCAAGGACAAAGAATTCTAATTCTAATCGAAAACATATTAATATAACAATGTTTCCAAGACATATGATGGGTTATTTCTGCTGTAGTAATTCTGTTTACTGAGTTGAAACGGAGTACTAAAAAATATGAAATGTGTTCTGCTGGGTAATTGTTGCTTCTCATCAGAGCCAGGGGTCAGTGTTCGGCCTGGGTAACGGTTTCAAATACTTCTTACAAGATTGATGTGAAACAATATCTGTTCTCTCTATCTCCTCTATTTAACCCTCTGCCAAATGTAGATGATTCCATTAATATCGTTAGAGAACACTTTATAATTTGGATCCTGCCGTTTCTAATATGCATGTATGCATCTATTTATCTATATATTTATCTAGTTATCCTAAGCTTAGTTTAGACTGGCACACGTTTACAAGTGTAAGGCCTTTAGTGAGGATTGAACTCAGTTTGGTAGTAATTGACGGCAGGACCAGCTTGCTGAATTGAAAATATTCGGAGAGAGCAGACATCTGGAGTCATCTTTTCAACGCATACCGTACACCACAAAAATCCTACAAACATTAAAGAGCTTGAACAAATTGCAGAGAGAGAATAAAATGAACTGCGAGCTGACAAGTTCAAGAAGCTTATATATAGCTGCAAGGAAAATCTACAGGCTGCCATAACTGCAAAAAGAAGGAAATATAATGGAAGGATGTCAATATTCTTATCAAAGTTATACTTCCAATTTCTCTCCTTAAATTACAACATGAAATTTTAAAAGTGCGTGCATCTTCGTGTACGTCTAGGTTTTCTGTGTGTGTATGTATGCAATTGTGTGTGTTTCCCTGTGTATGAGTGTCTGAATGTGTATGTATGTGTGAGTGTGTGTGTTTGCATAAAATTGTATGTGATCAAGTGTGTATTTGAGTGTACACACATGTATATGTGTAAGCATATATGTACGTATGTGTTGTGAATGTGGATATGTACGCAAGCATGTGCTTGTGTGTGTGTGCGTATTTTTTTTCATGTGAATTAGTGTGTGCATGAGTATGCATTCACGTGTGTATGTTTTAGAGCATCGTACACGTTCGTGTACATATCAGCATCAATCTGTTGCGCTTTCGTGCATGTGTGCATGTGTGTGTTTGCGTGCTCATTTCCAGCTGTGAATGTGTCCCTCTGTGTGTGCGTGATACAACGGGAGAGAAAAATAGAGAAAAAAATAGATACATAAAAATAGAGAGAGAGAGAGAGAGAGAGGGGGAGAGAGAGGGGAGGGGGACTTGTGGAAATAGATTAGAATAATCCTAGTTGTTGAATCCGAACACGCCGTATATAAAGTCGATGTGTACCGTGGTCTGACAGATTAAGACGATCGTCATGTACTGATAAAACTGCAATTCGCCTATCCGGCTTATTTTAAAACCAACCCCGTCAAGTATGCAACATTTATGCCTCTATTTGTTGGGGAGAAAAAAAAGGTGAGGATTTGCACGGCACGTGATACATTGGTAATTTTAGTTCTCAGTCGATCAAAGGGCGACCATATTGAGTTTGACAGGCTCTAACCGTTGTAAAAAGAAAGATGTAAGACAATATAATTATCAAATAGAAATTGACAGAGACATCAACTTATTTCGGTGGTACGAATCTCTCCTGAGACTAAAACAGAGTCAAAAAAGGTAGCAGAGATAGATATTAATATCGGGATCGTGTGGTGGGCGGATTGGGAGTTTGTCTTTTGGGGAGCATAGACGTGGGGATAAAGGTTAGGCTTTGAATGTTCAATTACAGGTGTTACCCAGAAGTTCTTGGAATCTAAACTTTTGCTGATACTCGTTTTTACTTTATGAACATTTAGTTCCCATCCATTCCTTCAAATTACAACAGTGCGTGCCAAATCATTATGCAAAAAGACACAAACGTTGGCAATACCAACCTGCACCAACATTATCAAAAATGAAGATATTCTGCACATGACAAAACCTTCGGTGGTCATTTTTGTTCTAGTCATACCTTTTCGTCAAATTATTTGAGAGAAATTCCGTGATGAGTTGTAAATGTGATCCTTTTCAGAGGAAAATTTCAAACATCACACAGAAGGCCCTTAGAATAGCAAAAATGCTTAACAGGAATCGTTTAGTAGAGAAGAAATACGTTGAAGATTTTTGGCATCACATATTCAGTTCTTTAATGTTGATAAGTATAAAGGGGAAGAAATGGCCATCTTGAAACCAATTTATGCACGAAGCGAATTGCTAGCCGCAGCTTGACGATGAGGTTCTGACAAGTACATAGCTGTTGCAAAGGCATAAATCCAGAATACGTTATACTGACAACTTGCGCATTTGGTTCTTGCCCAGCCTTCTCACAGTCTTTAATCAACGATGGCCATGAGGCATACAGAAAAAAAGGGCCTTTGTCCTCAGAAGCCCTTGATTAAAATGCAAATTCCAACTAGATCGACGGTCTTTCCTCCTTTCTCCTGCGTCGTATTATATTATCTATTTTCTGTGCAATATACATTACGTGATGTTGCGTGATTAGGGTGACCTCATATCAACCTGAAAGAAAGGTTTTTAGATTCCGGCATTTCACTGTGGGATCCATTTGATATGAAGTTAATTAGACTCCATTGTTGGCTCACGGCACTGTAAAAGCTGATTGAGGCAAAAATGATGTTACATATTTCCGTTAAAGGCCGTTTCGGAAAGGATTGTGGAATAAAAAGAAGGAAAGAAGCAGGCTTGAAAAAAAAGCTGCAGATTAGAAAGAAATGGAAAGAGAGGAGAAACTGGAATTAGAATTAATCTAGACAAAAGAACAAAGGTAAAAAAAAATCCAAAATTCATGAAAAACAAAAATTAAATTTCAGCAAAAGGAAAAAGTGAAATCGGTAAAAAAAATATGACTTACGTTTCTTGATTTTCTCAAAAATGAAAAAGGAGAAAAAGGCGTGAGATGCATTTGCTGAAAACAAGGATACAGTAAAACTAATGGAATGACAGAGGATGGAAGGGTAATTTTCATTCATTTTTTGTTGCTTGCAGCCAGGACAGTCGGGAGGATCATGCTATTTAGAGGTGAGCTTTGGATTGAGTGTAATGTAGAGATCAGGTTCCCTTTATAGAGGATTAACCAGATTGCAACAAAAGGTTATATTCGTGGTCTATTTACGACACTTGGGTTTGCCGGGCGGTGACTCATCTAGGTTTTGACCAGGCTCGATGTTACTTAAATCTCGCCATTGTACAAAAACTGGTGTGTTCAATATAATTTTATAACATAACAGATTGATAAAAACAATTGAAGGAATAAGGGGGGGGTGAAAAAAGGCTGAAAAAAAGAGGAAAGCCATAGTAGCAAAAGAAATGAGGATGTACAAAACATCTTCTAAAGAGAAAGGATTCTTTTTCCTGATGAGGTGATTTAGACATCAAAATACGGTATCAACGTTTTTCAACTAAATTCTTTTACTCTATTTTCTCTGACAAACTTTCAGTTCTTACTATAAAAATTAATGGAGCACACTTACTGAAGATTTTCTGGAAAAAATATAACGACCAAAATACTGTACAACTGTTTACACTTCCTTGATCCAACGTTTATTTTTTCCAATCATATAACTATAAGGATGCTTCATTTAAAAATTGAATGCGTCAAAAACGACATTTGATGTGAGCTTGAAGTTAAAGAATGTGGATAATTAACTTCAAGGTTAATGAAGAAATTGTAAAATTATTTGATTGAATGTGTCAGTAGAGAATTGACTCGTATAAGCTTCTGTGTAATTAGAATTTTTAACGATAATATCCTATGTTGTTACGCATGCAGTCCGATATTATAACCAACATGATGGAAT
>OY735210.1:15335259-15407759 GCA_963457665.1 Thysanoteuthis rhombus
TGCGTTTGAACTCAATACAAATTGGGAAGGTTTGGCTTCACTCATCGATTCCTACCACTACTCTACCACAGGCACATTAAAAACAGAATATTTCTTGTATTAGGGGAAATTATTAAACGACTCTTCCCTAGGACACTGGCAACAAGCTGATTAAGTAACATGTCACTGGAATGTACTGTTAAAGGAGCTGGGGCGAAACTTTGACGCGGTTAGTAAACAGAAAGTGGATTATTATGAACTGCAAAAGAGACTGACAAAATTAATACTTGTTTGCATAGCATCTTGATAAAAACATCTATAGGCAACGACGATTGGGAAGAATAAGTGAGAAGGTGAGAACACATTGATGGAGGTTGAGTGAAGAGCAGAGGCATCAGATAATGAATAATTTAGTTGTCAACACCCATAGAATTTCGAATCATTGCTATTACTATTATTTTTCCAGCCTGAATCGTTTTCGAGCCAGATACGTTTTGACACAAATGACAAATAAATCAATTATTAAAACATCTCTGAATTAGTCTACTCCACTCCTACCAGAAAAAGAAAGTGAGGATAATTGTTAGTGTTCCAATAATTATCTCCCAAATAGTTACTAATGTGCTAACTGTCTTCTTATTTTTAAAAAAATCTCTGCTGAGTTGGCCACACCTGGTATCAAGGGGTGTTTAAGTTTTGTAATCAATTATAATTACTAGCCGAATACCCGTCCCACGGACGACTTTTTTGGTTAATGTTGAATTAAATTGGAATCTCATCTTGATAATTTTAAGAATCAACATGTGATTAAGTCTATTTTTTTTGTCGTATGGCGCTTAGATATTCTGAGACAATAGATATACAAATTCAAAAATGAAAACAAAATAAGAAATAACTTAAAATCTACTATAAACCATAAATGATAATTTTTTTCTGTTTATAAGATATAAGTATTTGAGAAAAATGAAAAAGCAAATTGATGACGAATACCCCAGTGTCAGTTCGACACAACATCTACAGGCTAATTATAATTGAAAGGAAAAAACTGAAAAAATTGTCAAAAAGGTTTTCAGTGAATGCATAGACGAAACTTCCGTCATCGACAATATTTCATCATGCATTAGCAACAGACATTACTCATCAACAGTACTTTTGGTTACATATGCCTCATTTGCATTATAATGGGAATGTTGACGAAATTTATCATTATTCTCATTTTGAGTCAGGAATATGATCATCTGTTTGGGCACAAAATTTTCAACACGTATTCATTATCATAGTTTTCTTCGCAATCTGAAAGTAGAACAATTCAATAAAAACCTATTGTATGCCTGAATGGCGTAAACTAAAGAGCAAGTATCATTATTTTATATACAGAACTATCTTTCACCGTTCCAAAATACCAGAAATGGTGAAATGGTGATGGTAATTTAGGGATGTTTGAATAGGGGATGGTCCAGGGCAGTGACACAGCATCTGTGTGTGTGCGTGTGTGTGTGTGTGCGTGTGAGAGAGAGAGAGAGAGAGAGAGAGAAAGAGAGAGAGAGAGAGGGGGAGAGACTCTAACATCAAAACAACAAATGGATTCAACCAAATGTCTGAAAAGCAAGTGATACCAACTAAATTTGCTTCTGCTTCAATTATGTTTTTCAAAGCAAGTAGCCATTCTCTACAAGGCATCCAAGTGTTATTTTACATGAAAATATCTGAATTTGTTTTGCTCCAACCATTGTTGTTTTTGTTCGGTCGGGATCGATCCAAACACTCAAATGATGAAGAGGGAAACTCAAGTCTTAAAACTGTCTATCATTTCAAGATAATTTATAATCGTCCCAAGAGCTTTTTCGGACTGTAAATCACATTCAGTAAGTCATTTTTATTGTTATTACGACGGTTCAGTCAATCCATTCAAAAGCCTACCTCAAGCGTAAAAACCATTAGGAGTGAAATTTGTATCTGCATCTGCCAACTATTCCTGCAGAATAGTGATAATGAAGGAGAATATATTTTGATAATGAAGAAGATAAAAGTATACTTCTTTTCGGCAATATGTTCCGTCTACTCAACGTCAGCCATTTTTTTCTGCAATGTTAAACATTGACATCTGTATGTTTATTTTCTTTATGGAATCACAATCTCAACCTTTTCTTATCCATAGAATTAATAATTCTGATTAGCAGCTGGAGATGGGAAGGGGTGTACTTTCTGGGGAGGAGATCACTGCACATACCTACTCATCAATTCTCTGGCTGGTTCAAGTCTCAAAATAGCTTCATCATTGTCCACTCTCTTCAATTACATACCGGGGGGGGGTACAGTGGACCAGAGCTGCGGTAGTTCATTTTACTATTTTCAGTAGATCCCTCTATGATCCCCATACTTTAATTCAATGTACATCCGTATATTATACTTAGTTTTATAAAAAGCAAATATCCAAGCTGCATCTAAGTTAATGATTATGTTACCACCATTTTTCTGTTCATATAGATAGTGAAGGTGATACTATGATATTGTTAATTTTTCATTCACGCACGAACACACACACACATACACACACACATGTGTATATATATATATATATATATATATATATATATATATGTGTGTGTGTGTGTGTGTGTGTGTGTATATATATGAGAAAGGACTACTCACTTCAATTCAATGAACAATTGTTCAGGGGTCACTGCAAATGACTGGATGTCAATGGCTCTCGTGAGCGGGACCATAAGTATTGCACCCCGATCCAAATACGTGAATATATATATATATATATATATATATATATATATATATATATATATATATATATATATATATATAGAGAGAGAGAGAGAGAGAGAGAGAGAGAGAGAGAGAGGGAGAGAGTGAGAGATTTGGAGAGGGAGAGAGAGAGAGAGAGAAAGACAGAGACAGAGACAAAGACAGACAGACAAACAGACAGAGACAGAGAGAAGTAGAGATAGATAGAGATAGGTTGGTAGAGGGATTGATCATTACACATGAGTCTATGTGCGTGTCTCTAGTCAATGCTCGATGGAATCTAATCTGTACATATGAGATATCAATGCATTGCGTGCTTTCAGCTGGTTTCCTTTCCTTATCGTCAATTGAAACTCAGTTCGCAAGTTTCATCATCAAGTCTGTATAACCCAGCTTCTCATTGAATTCATAACGTACTGAGGATACAATAACCAGAACAAGAAAAATCACTCTAGTATCTCTCACTGACGACCAAATGAACCTGTGTAGGATAATGGATGAGCAGTAAGTCCCCTTCCCTGACTCATCACCAAGTTAGACCAAGGCTGCAATTGCGCCCCAAAAAGGTGTCCATCGGGAAATCTGCCCATCATGAGTTTATCAAGGGACGATACGTACCCATTCTGATTCCATCAAGAGAGCAAAAGTGCACATCTAGACGTAATATAGTCATCATATATTCCATGGGGAAAAGGTTTTATTAAAAGACTCTGGCCAAATTTTCAATTCTTTTTCTATCAGGAATCCTCTTATTTCTTTTCATTTCTTTATCATCACAAATGTGTTTTTCTTTCTTGTTTACACACACTGCCCATGATTTGGCACAATTTACGGTATACATACATAAAAATACATATATATATATATATATATATATATATATATATATATATATATATATATATACGAAGAAGGGTCGATAAATCCATAGCCTGCCACGTAGTTAGTAGCTGAACATTCATAGGGTTTTGTCCACGCATTACTAGATTGCAATAGGCTGACCAATCAATGACCGTCCTCAAAATAATCCTCATTGTCCTAAACACACCTATAACTCTAGTAAGGTTGTTACAACTCAACGAAAAATCAACTACTAATTTGGATGGTGATAATAAATGTGTTTGTTGTTTCTAATCCATCTCTATGTCTTCACTCCCTAAACATTACTTTACCCATTCTTCATTGGCAATATTAGTCTCTGCAATTTTTAACATTTCCCCAATATGGATATGCCTCTTTTAAACAGTAATGGTAGAAATTACGTTCAATCATCAACACGAATATAGAGATTACCCGTTAATATTTAGAACATCATCTCTATCTCTCACTTTATCCATCCATTATATATATACATATATATATATATATAAAAGGACTGTCAGCAAAAGGAGCAAACTTTTAGTACATTGCACCAATGAAACATTTTAGCATCGTCTGACGGAAATGATGTATAGCAGTGACCTTAGAATGTGTTAAAAAGCTGCTTCAAACAACGTTGGTTAGTTTTTGAGTTAAACATACCACAGTGAAACATTGTCTAGTACACTTAGCGTTTTTCTCCAAGTTGAATAATAGAGATCTTTGGAGAGAGAAGGGATTTACATTAATTTCTGTTTCAAGTAAGGACATTTTTTTGGAGACTTGCATTGATGTTGTAACAGGCCTTTTCGGAGGTGTAACAGAGCCATGCGACAAGTGGTGCTAGCTGTTCAAATCAGGAAGTACATTCTCAAAAGACGATAACAAATCTGGACGATATTGAACGACAACGGTAAAAGATTACATTGAAAAAATGAGTGATGTGATTTGTTAAAATCGTCGCCAGACTATTCGTGTAGTAACCGAAGAGGTAGTAATCTGTAAAAGTGTGCAGAACATGATTCTGAAAAAAAATTACCTTGCTACGGATTTTTTGCCGCGTAGGCTGTCAGGTGAAAAAGATGCAATCCAACACGTCATTAGTTTTTCTTTCAGAATCATGTTGCATGAACTTTAACAGTTTCTCACCTCTTACCAGAAGCAACATTTACATCGAATCACATCACGCATGATTTTTCAATGATCTTTATTCCTTCATCAATCACAGCACTACTAAAATCTAAATTGTTTCACTTTGGGGAAGAACATCAAATACACTAAACACACGTTATCACCGGCACAAACTAGCCAGAATACCTCAATGCTTTTTTTTATATGAAAGTTCAAGGTCATTGGCAAAAAAAACTACACTCAGATTACTCTGAAATATCTAATTCATGCATTTTTCTATGTATTGACTTATATATATATATATATATATATATATATATATATATATATATATATATATATATATATATGTCTGTGTGTGTATATGTGTGTGTGTGTGTGTGTGTGTATGCATGTGTGTATATACGCGTATGAGTTCGCATGTTGTAGTGTGCAAAAGAAATTACGCTTTTGTTGATCACCCAGAACAACGTCCCACAGTATACCAACTGCCGCCATATCTCTCATTCTCCTTCTTTTCTCTCTCTCCCTCTCTCTCTCTCCATATATATATATATATATATATATACATATATATATATATATATATATATATATATATATATATATACATATATATGTATAAATATATCATATTTATATATATAGTGTGTGAGTGTATATATTTGTATGATTATAAATTGCGTTATGATCCAACAGAATGATGATATTTAATTATGATACATCCATTCTATAATAAGGTATAAAACATTTCAATTAAGAGTTTCAGTATAATATGACGCAATTATCAATAACTTTCTTTGATTATACATCCATTTTTTAATATCAAACACGCTAACACGCACACACTAACTCATGCACACACACACACACATACGCACGCACACACACACATGCATACACACACACACACATATATATATATATATATATATATATATATATATATATATTCTAGTATTCAGGTAGAGAAAATTGATCATATTTATGAAATACAGTCAATAGTTTGTATTGACTCGAGGGTTGGAAACCATGAAGTTTGAATATTCTCCAACTGTTACATATTCATAAGCGAATCGATCTGTGTACAGGAATTTATTCACTCCCTACCTGTTTCAGCTAAAACAATATATATCAGTCAGTGCAAAAACACACAAAAAAACAAAAACAAACAAAAAACAAGCATAACTATCCCCCACAAATCATTTTTACATATTGCAGCTCATGCAAGAACGCCAGCAATTGGTGAAAATTGGTTCTCTTTTACGAGGATCAAGGCATCGCCACTGGGGCGGAGGGTTACATGGTGCCCAGCTGCTTGTGGCACCCGGTATGTCACTCAATGTAGACAATGCAAATAGAATAAAAAAGAAAAAAATGGGTCTGCAGCAGGAATCGAACTTGCCATCGATAAGGTAGCCGCTTCAATGCAGCAATCCTCTTATCATTGAGCTAAACAGCTGGAAATAATGCAAAGACAAATAGCTGCCCTCAACCGAAATTCTCATCTTGATTATTCTCGACGTATTCGTCTTTTTCAATGCGACAATTACGTATTAAAAAAATGGACGTATTTGTTTCGACAGGATGAATTATAAATTGAGTTATTTTACATAGAAACATACTTGAAGTATCCTTTAATAATGTAATAAGCGTGCAGCGACTGATTATCGTTTCGAATGAGTTCCTGTGTAATATAACGCAATCTATAATTCATACTATCGGACTAGATATGTCCATTTCTTACATATATATATATATATATATATATATATATATATATATATATATATATATATATATATATTATTTTATTCATAAAGGCATTTTATATGGCTGAAGTATGACTTATTTCCTAATGGTCATTCATTTGAAGAACAGAACTTGGAAATTGAGTTCGAATTCAGGCCAAAAACCATTTATACAACGCTAACGTCAAGCATTTCTCTATGCCGAGATTCGTATATGTGGTTCTCCCTAATGTTTACCTATGTTTATAACCATTAGTGTTTTGAGTACCACGTTCATATACTCACAAAGGATGCCTATTATTGCACTCATGGATAATGTTATTAAACGGTTATTTCTATCAAAATCAGACAGTACCAAACACTTCATCAGAATAAATTTATGTTAATTTTATCATGTAAAATTGTTCATATTTTTTAATTCAATAACGTAACGATTTATTACAATGAATGTGAATTAATAACATAAATGGAAATTTTTCCAATTTTCTAAACCCTTCCCTAAACCTATCATCTTTTATCTCTCAGAAAGACCCCGTCTGAAGTGATCACAATAAGCTGCTTTCTTTGTATATAGATAAAATAATCACCAAAAACTTCGCCTACACGATCAGTTCTCATCCTCCGTATCTAAGTCTGCATGTACGTACGCAAGTATGTTGACGTGGTTCTTTGTCAAAAATCCATGAAACGTTCAATTATACGAATAGAGAATCACCAAGGGGTTTGCAAATGTAACCATGGGTGCACGTGCATACTGCTCTTCCTCTTTCCTCATATATGTGTGGGTTTACTTAGAGTGAATCCAAAAAGTATCCAACATTTTCCGAAAGAGTTCGTTTCAACAGTGACACCTTCAAAATTGACAGAAGTTGTACGGGATTTTTTTTTGATTGCATTGATCCCATCTTGTTTCAGTATTCTTTCCGATTCTTGTTTTTTTTTTTTTCGATCTTCTGAATAAGATACTTTTTGCACCCGCTCGTGTTCGTGATTGCACTCATTCTTATATTCATACATTTATACAATTTATTTGCATACATGTGTCATTTTCAATGATACCTCTTGTCTACAACACTGAGTGAAAAAGCCGACCCATCTCAGCTCACGAATTGATGTCCGTGAAACCCGATCGATGTAGGTTAATAATGTAATGATTTGTAACGCTCTTTAATGGTTTGACGGCGACTTTCACGTGGTAATCGTAAAGATTTTTTGTCATACTCTGGACAGCTTTGTGGCGTGCCAACATTCTGTTACTGCCATATTATTTCGAGCATGTGCAATACAACACCGAGACACCCGTAGAAGATATTCGCCGACCAATCTCCCGGCTGAAATGAAGAGATCTGATCAAAGATAATGCTGCATTGATGGAAATTAACGATGGCTGTGCATGTCTGGCGATCAGTATTGCATGTTTCTTTATTTCTTTTTTTTTGTATGCACATCTTTATTTAAAGACTTATCTAGTTTTCTATCTTTGTATTTCGATAGCCCAGGCTTCGGTGTAAACCACAATGAATGGATCGCCTGAGCTAGATAATATCAACACATTCATTCAAGATATATATATATATATATATATATATTCTTTGAAATTGTGCTACGTGTATTGTTGCGTTTGTATCAAACTATACTGTGCGTTACATAATGAGCTTTTAGCGTAAATTCTGTATTCTACAATACCAGCCCTGGGAACGACGGATTTTATGTTGATTGTTGGTTGGTTTTGATGATAAAAGACTCAAGTATTACTACATTTTTCTCTTTTAGTAATGCAAAGAAATTTAATATTATCAACTCAAAGATAATGAGGATGTTATGTTTTTGTGTAATAAGCTTGAGTACGGCAATTTCTAACTGATCTGCCGTATGCTGTTGTAACAATTTTTATAAGCTTTTTAGAGAGTTTTTACGTTTTACACTGAATTAGATATCATAATACATTGTGTGCATTTTGGGGGCTGGGATCATCAGCTGTTTACCATACAGAACAGTTTTGGGAATTTGAAAACAAAATATTCATATTGACCTTGTTCCCCAGCAGTGATGATCAAATATCACCCCCCTTAAGCTTCGATTTAAATATTTAACTCTATTTATCATTTTTGAGGTCTTTTCATAAAACATATAGTTTTTTTTTCATACTGGGTTTTAATTAAATGTATTGTATAGGGACGTGATTTTTTACTAATTATCAGTTGATTTTTTAAAACAAGGCTTCCTTACCTTGGTCACTCACAAATCGATGATGGATCAATATGTATAACAATGGACGTGACTCTTTGTGTTTGTGACATTTTGGTTGAGTGTTTACTCATATGAATGTGAAATTTGTTATGTCAATTTTAATCTTGTACCGTATGTAGACGAATTTATGATATCATCTTTAAGAATACTACGTAGTTGATTTTCCACCTATGTATTTAACCAAAGAATTTAGCATAATATTCCAAGATCACTAACCATTGAATGAACTATCCACGTCTTACACCTTTTGACTTCAATCAATATCGTAGATTTCATCTTAGTAAATTAATCTTTAATATACGGTCAAGACGAAACCAAATAGCACTCTTGTACTTAGTAACTCCATATGTACGATTCCATCGATATACTCCAGCTATTTGTTACTTAGTATCTCGCATTCTGTCTTTCAGCCCACTCAACTACATATAAGTCAGACCAATAGACCATCACCAAATGCTTTCTTCTTTCTCTGATTTTAGCCAGTTCAATGATCTTTCACTCTAACAAGAACCAAACCCATTTCTTTTGATATCCTTACTTCCCTAAACATAGTATATTGCCGTTGTCAAAAGTTACATCATTAAAAAAAATTATACATATATATATATATATATATATATATATATATATATATATATATATATATATATATATATATATATATATATACACTTCTCATTCCTTCTATTTTTCTCTATCCTCATTTACATATCTCATTATGGTTCACCTGAGGAATTTTCAAAGGGTCAGGATGCCTAGTCATGGCTTTATTGAATTACCTAAAAATCTAACAAAGTACGTCTCCTTGATTCCTTGATGCCCATTCTTAAAAACAGAAATAAGCAATTCTAGGTATTAAATCGATAAATCATACCGTGGCTAGTGCAACCCTAAAATATTCATATAGTATAGTTTCATAAAACATAAGATGGAATAGTAGTTGTTCTAAAGGGCATACGTACGACGTGAAATGAAAATGAATCTTGTTCATCTAACATTTTATAGACAAACACCCAATTTCCGATTTTATATCCAAATCTAAGAAAATTGCTTGTATATCGTCAGGTACACGATCCAGTTCAAGATCTTTAGGTTAGCAAAAACTTTCTTCCGCCATAAACAAAAAACATGCCATGAATGAAATGTGTACAACTCAGAAATGCTTGCTTTGTATCAGTCATAATTAAAAGACAACATAAGTAATTATTCATGTATATGATATGAATTTGCTTACAATGGTGCTTAATTAAGCCGTATAGGAATAACAATAATCTGATGAAATATTACTTATTTTAAAGTAACTTTCCCCAATAAGATGGCCAACAGAGTGGAACACGTGGAGTAAGTTTTGCCATTTTTTGTTTTATACCAGAAGGTTTGAGAGTTCGTAAGCCCAATATATTCACTGTTTCCTCATACAAATGCCAAGTCTATAATTCAAATTTTTGATAAAATCTTTTAGAGGAACCTTTGTACAAAAATACTAAAATCGTATATTGGATGGATGTAACCCCTTCACGAATGTTTATAACACCCAATATTCTTTAACGGGCATAGAATTATTGATTACTAAAGGGAGATTAAGTACAACAGAGGCTACAATGGAGCAAGCACCTTTCAAACTTTCGTACATTTTAGGTAATAGTGTATAATTGTTCTTTCTGTATATTTCTGTCTGTTTTAAGTCCCAAATTTTCACATTATGCAAGATTGTCTTAGATATGATATTATCAGGTCCTTGAGGAGATACTTTATATTTTATGGATGGAAATGTTCCTATTATACCTACTTCAGACAAAATCTTGCAAATATAGCACATATAAAACTTTACAAAAAAAAAAACACTATCTTTTTCGACGCTCAATCAATTGGGTCTATAACTAATCTATTTTGAAAATCCAAAATATTCTAATACTTGAGAATTTCGAAGTACATTACTCGTTTTTCGAAGGTGCTTAAAGCATTTAATTCGGTGGATAGTCTCTTTTACTGACGCAAGTATTTTTCCTTCCATCTGTTGAACCCTTATCATATTATTCAATATTCATTTGATGAAGACAAAATGAAAATATCCAAAGTTTTTTTTTTTTTTTCAAATTTCATTCAAACACATACCATAGTTTATATTTTTTGGCTCTCTATGATTAGATGCTTTGTGATATGTCTTTTTTTTCTTAGAGTATTTTTTTTACAATTCCTAGTTTGCCTGTCATTATTTGGCCAATATTTCTATCACATAATTGCGAGGCCTGGCACTCACATTGAGGAATATCAATTTTTTTTTCAATTTGTATTTATGAATAGTTGTAAATTCTATTGTTTGTTTGTAATTGAAAAAAATATTTTGTTCAGTTCGCCTTAACCTGTACGTTACAGATGGATTACTCTCTTCTAATCCTAATTCATTTGGTAGAGTTCGTAGGATTTTTTGACATTTAGAAATTTCATGGAAGATATGCCAAGTCTTCTATTTTCATACAGAACGACACAAAAATACAAGGGATACATTTTTCTATTTTTCAGTTATTGATATATGTAGTTTTGTGTCAAATCATATACACATATACACATACACACACACACACACACACACACACATATATATATATATATATATATATATATATATATATATATATATATATATATATATATATATATATATATGTATATATATTATTGTGTCATACACAGACAGTTGTTTTTTGTATTACAACTCTTCAGTGTGGCTTTAGACAATCCATTATCCCATCCAGCACCACAAGGCAAGATTGATATATATATATATATATATATATATATATATATATATATATATATATATATATATATATATATATATATATATGCAGAGAGAGACAGAGACAGAGAGAGACAGAGACAGAGAGAGACAGAGACAGAGAGACAGAGAAAGAGAGAGGGATTAGGATAGATATACATTTGATATTTGAACATTAGGATATACATCTATATATGCATTTGCACGTGTGTGTGTGTATGTGCAGATCTTCAGTTGAGTTGTTCACACTTACGTACCAACACATAGACATATATGATTGTATATATTGATCAGATGAAGACATACTGAAAGAATCAGAAAATTCTATGGTAGTACAAAACATACACACTTATGATTGTGCGTGCCTGTGTGTGCTGAAATTCGTAGTCAGAGACTTACGTTATAAGTGGGCATTGCCTGGGAGTAAAAGAATTTTCTGGTAAACAACTTTTCTGGTCTCACCTTCCGGCGCCCATCTAGGCAATTGTAAACTCAATATAATTCTCATAAATATCACATGATACAATAGATTTATTTTGGTCATTTGTCACGAATATAATACGCCTATAAATGTATATTGATACCCTGAAGTATCTCACAAATTACTGACATAAGGGCTTGTTTGTGACAAAAGACTATCCATCTATCTCAGTCTGTTCTCATCTTTCTCAGTCCGTTCATATGTATCTATCAATTGTTCCTTCGACCAGACCTCTTCTTTCTTTGGCTACCTATTATCAGCCTCTTTATCTTACAACATTTGTTCTGTATTAATGATCGCTATCCTATCCGTCATCAACGCTGCAGCTTCTCCTAACGTCAAAGTTGTTTCACATTCTGCAATAGTTGAATAAGCAGTGTGGAAAGAAAATGAAGAATTACATTGCAACTCAATTAGAACTCGCGTTCTTTATCTTTGGGAACCTGCCCAATATAGAGAGCATCTTATCTGAAACATCTACTCGTAGTTGCGTAAACAAACAATTTGGCAAGGAGGTAAAAATCGTTAATGAACACTGCAGCCATATGACTAAACACTGATGGAATCCTCTGGTCGGCTTGCGTCGCGTAAATTACCCGGAAGCAGAGAGAAAATAAAATGAAAAAAATAAATAGTTATAAGTTAATAATGACAATGCTTCATGTGAGAAATTCGGATATCTCTGCTTTATTTTATTGCCGGTGACTTTCATAAAAATCCTCCTGCTTGTATTAAGAGCTTGAACTAAAATACAAACTTTAAAAAAAGAATTTGATCTCAACTATATTTGAACTACGAAGAAAATAGAAGCAGTCATATAATATTCATTAGGTTATTCTTTATGTTCCAATATTTTTTCGAACGAGTGAACTCATTCTTTGTGTTGTGGATGCTTTTAGCTGAATGTATTGGCTGATGTATTTTAAAGCTCTCCCCTGGTGTACAATTCATGGATAGAGAGGGAGAGAGAGAGAGAGATAGATAGAGAGAGAGAGAGAGACTAATTTTTTAAGACACAATGAAGTGAAAATAAAATAGTAAGTCATATACCAACTGGCTCCGTTCATTCCGAGCAGATCATCATACCCAGGCGATATTATAATTCAAAATTTGAGAATGGCCTGGGCTATTGCCAACAAAATTTCTAAGGATACTAATGACATACTATGGAATTAGTTCTCGTCCCCCACCCCATGAACTTTTAGCGGATGTTTTAATCTGCAATGATCGTTCATGCTAAATCAGTTCATTTTGTTTCATTTCCGGCAGCGTTTGCACTTACCCCAAATTTACTATATCACTGTTATTCACCAAATTTCTATTCTTCATCGCAAAACACAGCTAGAACTATGGGTGCCAAATTTTATGTGGTTAGTTCTTAAATAGTGAACCAGGCTTTATCAAAATGTTCTTCTTTTAATTCCACTTAGAACAGGTTTTTAGTGTAGTGTTCAATTTACGATGTAAATTAATGCTGATTTGATCACTTAGTTTGTGCTCAAACAGAGGGCACGTTCAAAAATAATTCTCACAATAATTCACCACAGGTCTGTCACTCGACGTTTGGAAATATTATGAACAACCAAAGCAGTGGTCATTATTTTTTTTTCTTAATGCCCCAAGTGTTCGTCCATCTGTGTTAACATAAGTAATGAACAGTAAAAGTTATAGACACCATTCCTTTTGCAGTTCTAATAAGACATTGGGGCGTGTTTTTCCAATGTTGGTCTTTGAAAATTTCAAAAGCAAAATTATGTGGCCTCTGCGTTAGCGCTGTACCTGAATATAATCAGAATTCATATATCTATCTATCCAAATGATAATAATAATTTGATTTTTCTATTTGTATGTGACTTGAAAGTAGCTGGAGTGGTGCACAATAGTCAGAAAAATGGAATAAGCTAACTCCCAAAACTGTTTTTATACATTATCAGTACAGAGTGTACCATTTAGGAATTCTGCAGGGAGTAAATGGAAATCCGCCCCTAGGGCAGGGTTCAGCTAATTTAGATAAATATATCAAAAGTTCCGAAAGATAAGAACACGACAATCATAATGCTTCTAGATAAAAAAAGGAAACCCCAAAGAACTCAACAACTGCAGGCCTATAAACCTACTCAACTGCACCTAGGAATTTTTCGCAAAAATCATCACCAACTGGATCAACAAAATACTTGCTAAAACTTACCATTGGAACAGGCGGGATTCAGAAGAAGCTAATACCATCTCCATTCAATAAATCAGCTGAAAGAGAAAGCAGCGAATTCGACTTGCTGTAGCCTTTATTGACCCCATGAAGGCATTTCACTCAGTAGAAATCCCCATGGTCACGAAGGCCATCTCTCTACAAAATGTAGACCCTGTATACGTCTAAGTGCTGCAACATATATACAATCACAGCAACTCCTTTATCAGGCTACATAAGAACTCTGAATCCTTCCATCTCAAAAAAGGAGAAACACAAGGTGATACCTGCTGATCCATTCTCTTCACAGCCTGCCTCAAGATGATCTTCAAAAACCTAGAATTGGAGAATAGACGAATCGAAATGGACGGCGAATATCCATGCAACCCCAGATTTGCAAACAACGTAGTCTTTTTTGCAGATAACCTACACGACCTCCAACTACTGCTAGATGAACTAAACGAAGAAAGCAAAAAAAGTTGGCCAACACATGAACTTGAGTAAAATGAAAATCATGCGCAACAATCACATTGAGAATAAGGACTTGACAGTCAAAATCGAAGATGCAAAACTGGGGAAAGAAGACTTAGGACAACAAATTTCCATGAAACCTCCATAGGAAGAAGAAATCAAGCGAAGAGTCACCCTAAGATGGCAAGCCTTTGACCAAGCAAGCTCAAACTTCAGTTAAAAAATAAGAAAATTCCATTAATCCTAAAAAGAAGAGTATACAACTGATGCATCTACCCAATAGCCACTAATGGAACATGGAACTTAACCAAGAGACAGACCCACAATCTCAGAAGCATGCAATGTGCACATGAGAGAATAATGGTGAGATCACAAAAAACGTGGAGAGAAAATACCTTAAAAAACTCAAATGGCAATGGGTAGGCCATGTTGCAAGAATGACAGATAATCGATGGACATCACGACTCACAACAAGGATCCCAAGAGATCACATGCAAAACAGAGGCCAACAGAATACAAGATGGAGAGATGAAGGAGTCAAATTCAGAAAATACTGGCTCATGATAAAGTATTGTGGCGGATCTTGGGGAAGGTCGATGTCCAACAATAGACGTTAAAAGACTGATAATGATGATGATGATGATGATGATGATGATGATTTATATAAATTGAATGATGATATAAATGTCAATTTGGATGATAAATTAAAAGCTTACCATGAATTGACGCTGAAAAAGTGAGATCAAAATAAACATTTACTTATGATGTCGAAACTGTCTCTTATGAAGTCAAAACAGTCTGTCATGAAGTCACAACATTTTCCTACGACATTCCAGCAAATGAACACAGTTATAAGTACTCTGCAAATTGAACGACCTCTTAAAATGATGTAACTGTTGGAAGAATCCGGATTTATTTTATTCTTTGAGTTAGAGCTTTTTGAATGTGCATAGCAAACTAAATTTCGCCTGTGATGCACTATTTTGCAGAGTTACGTTACCACACTTGCGTGTGTGTGTGTGCATATATATATATATATATATATATATATATATATATATATATATATATATATATATATATATACATATATATATATATATATATATATACATACACACACTAACACACACACACACACATATATATATATATATATATATATATATATATATATATATATATATATATATATATATATATATATATATACATATATATATATATATATATATATATATATAAAGCCACCAATTGAAAAACAGAAGAACTAATGGAAGAATTCAAATTTGAAAAAAAAATCGCTTATGTTGTTTTAATTTAACTTCCCGAGATAATTTAGAATTTAATGTTGATAAATGTGATGGTGTTTTAAGAAACTTATTAGTAGAATTCGCAAATGATTTAATAAAAAAAAAAACATATCACAACCGTAGATGAGGCTATCTCCAAAATTGGTTGGCTTAGCAGAGATCCATATCTTACTAATTATTGAACAATAATACTACCAAAGTTGGAGTATTGTGTAGAAGCTCGGGCCTCAAGCACGAGACATGATAATCTGAATTTGATTCTGAAATTTTGGACAGTGCAGAGAAGATTATAAAAATGACAAATGGCTTGGCTGATTTAAGTTATGAGGATGAACCTGAGAAGTTAGGCATGACTATGTTGTTTCAAAGGACGAGAGGAGATTTGATTGAAACGTTCAAAATGATAAATGGTCTTGCACATTACGTTATTCCAATGTGTAATGAGTGAGTTAGGAATTCATTTGCTTGGTCTATTACAAAAAAAAACAAAAACAAAAAAAAAATGAAGTTGCAAAAATGAATAGATTCCTTCTTTGAGGACTTAGAAATGATTGGATAGATTACCCCTTCATTTAAGTATAGTAAAAGGTATAAATATTCCCAAGAATAACTGATAAATTTAGATCATATGAGAAAGAAAATGTACTAATAGGGCAATTTGGGTAAGGATGAGCTGAAATCTACTGAAAAATTAGGGAGGGGTCAAAAAATAAAATGTGCCAGGTAAAATATTCTTCTGTTTTGGTAAACTTGTAATATTTTTAATCAGTTCCAAACGTCTTCATAACTTTAATTAATGTGTATTTTGATGTTGTAAACGTATATCTAATGGAATGGGGATACTTCAACTGAAACAAACCCAGAGTACTGCAGGAGTTTGTATTAGGGCCGTTATTGATCTTGGTATTTATTGATGATCTCCCAGAGAAATCAAAGTGTATCGCACGAATTTATGTAGGTGATGTAAAACTATCAGTTGCTTTGAATGAAGGTAAAATAGCACAGGAAAACAAAGAAAATCTGTGAAAGTCAACGTGGATTTCAAAATTCAATGTTGATAAATGTGAAGTAATTTACCTTGGTATAGGAAATAATAGTTACAAATACACGTTCGGAAATCAACCATTACAAAAAGTATCGGAAGATAAAGATATGGGTGTTGAATTTATTGATCAGTTTAATTTTGAAAATCATATCTCTTCAGCCGTAGTTGAATCTATCTCCAAAATTGGTTGGCTTGCCAGAAATATCATATAAAGAGATCAATACGTTATGCTAAGAATTTATAAAGCAATAATACGACCACATTTGGGTTATTATATAAAGGCTAGGCCCGCACCGTAGACATGGTAATTGGAAATTAATTTTGAAATTGGAGACAGTACAGAACTAATTTGTTAGAATGATAAGTGACACGAGAGATTCAAGTTACAACGATAGAGTAGAAAAGTTAAGCACGACTAGATTGTTTGAGAAGAAAGCGAGGGGAGTTATAATTAAAACTTTCAAGATTATAAGTGTCTTTACGAATAACGGAAATCTAATGTTGTAAAGGTCAGATAGGACGGAAAATTTACCATCTAGGAATATTACAAAGGTATGAAAACTAATTCAGTTTTTCTTACCCCTAATCTTGAAATACTTGAATCGTTTAAGATCTTATCAAAAAAATAGCAAAAGTATAGATAATTTCAAGTATAACAGAGATTAATTTAGATCCAGAGGGGTAGAAAAATAATAGATTGATAGGGAAAATTTTGTAGTTGTGAGCTTAAATATATAGAATAAGGTGGGGAAGATCAATGATTAGACATGTCTGTTAAACGTCTCTCTGTACTGGCAAGATTGCAATTTTTTTATCAAGTTTCATACGTTTTAATTACGTGGATTAATGTATATTTTAATGTTGAATAAGAATTTCTTATGTAAATAAGTAATGGATGGATCCATGGAGGTGTTGTCATTTGATAAATAACAAATAAAAGATCGTCCACTCTTCTTTGACGCAGGGCGAATATTTTATTTGAATAAGCATCATCAAAGGATTTTTAGATCCACGTGTAGGTTCAACAAACGAATTTGTGACGTGTGAAAACTTGTACGTAGATTCAAGATAAGCATATGTGACGTCAATGCAGTGCAGTGCAAAGCATTCCTCCAGCGAAGCCGCCTTCACTCCTGTTGGGCTGACAAGAGATTAACGCTTAAAAATCTCAAAACATATTGTAATACACCGGGTGGTGACTCTGGGAGGACGGTGGAAAAGTCAAAGAAAAAAGGATGAGCACATGTGTGACTTCCTTCTAAAACTTTTTTCAACTAGGGACATGTCTCGTTGCTTCAATGCGCACGTGGGCACGCACATACTCATACAGACACGCCTGGCGTTTAATCCGGGTGGATTGCACGATATATGATGAAGCTTAAGAGGTACGCTAGTAAAGGTGAAGAAAGAAGACTGAATATTATCATCATCTTAACAATCACTTGAAAAACTTGGAATTGCATGAAGAGCAATGGAAAGAGCTTTGTGATAAAACAACAAAGTGTAACAATAAGCGATAGAAAAGATGAACATTGGATCAGAGAAGAGAAAATTCTTATTTGGATAATTATGAGACAAAAGTGGAGATGGGTTGGACGTATAGCAAAAAGGGAATAGAAGAGATGGGGCAAAAAGTTAATATATTTGTACCCTAGATATACCAAACAACGCCAGAGAATACCAGGAGAAATGAGATAGAAAGGTTTTCTACAAAGACATGACGGAGGTTAGCACAGTCAGTCGACATCGAAGGAGCAGCGAATAACATGATTTCAAGGCAGATCATGATCAGCCTTCAAAGTATCGTATAAGTTGTCGCTTATAGGTTTCCCCAAATGTGTGTTGTTGTAAATGTGAATCATGGGAGAGGGCTGATATCTCTAACTCTAGGCACATATGGGTCCCACCGCTCAGTCCTGGCCAGCTCAGCTATATAGAATGGACTCAGTACAGTCCTAAACGTCCACAAGGGTTCCTTTATTACATCCGTTGAGAGATACGTTGCTCTGTCATGGTGTAAAAAATAACGTCTGTTTTCTTCGATCGACTAAAAATAAGTAACAGATAAACAAACAAATAATTGCATTTTGATTACATCTGTAACAAAACATAGTTTTTCTTTGGGATGTTCGAAAATGAGGTGTGTTTTCTTTGATTGCAGGACTCCAAACAAATGGTAGATAAATAAATAAATAATCACATTTTGATTATATCCGTTGAAAAAAAACAACAACATTTTGTTATCTTAGAGCTTCGCAAATTACGTCCATTTTCTTTGATTTTCAGGTTGGAAATAATAAAAAAGTGAATTCGGGAAGAAAAGTACGAACTAAAACATCTTATCGAGAACCAAGGAGAGAAAATGGCTGCCTCGCTTGTTGGAGGTCAAAAGTCAAGTAATTCAAGGGTGAAAGAAAACATTCTGAATGCATCAGCCGAAGCCATCACAACAGTATTAAAAGACTTCCCTAAAGACACAACGAAGATTTAAAGAATAAAAGTAAAGATAAAGAATTTTGTAATGTGATGTAGTGCTGCCAATGTACAAAAAATATTCATTTTAACACTCTCAGTGCTTTCTACAAAGATCTTCGTAGATAACATTCTTGGATCACAACTGATAAACACGAAAAACTCCGTTTTTTCTTGCACTAGTTCACCTCCAATGCTCCCCTTGTGTATTTATGTATAAACATAACCAAGTGCTTCATCTCATTGGCGGTCTCAAGAAATACAGATTAAGCAAGAGAGAGAGACAGAGACAGAGAGAGAGAGAGAGAGAGCAAGAGAACAAGCAAGCCAGCCAGCAAGCGTAACTGTAAACAGAATTAGTAGCATTGAAAGTGTTAAATATCATAAATCTTTATAGGCGAAGGAATTTGATTATTTCTTACGTTAATTATATAATGATCACAGCAGAGCAGTGATTATACAAATAAAGAACTTATAAAAAAAAACAAACTAGACTTGGTGTTTTAAGAGCATAAAATTTAAATGTTCTTTTTTTCTAATCGAAACGTTTCACCTCGCTGCCCGGATTGCAAAGTTCAAACCAGCAACCCTAGTAAGAGCTTGAATCCAGGTAAAAGACCTGACTTTAAGTCATAATTTTCAGACGGAGAAGCTTCTCCCATCTATGAAATCGGTGCAACTCAGTAGAGAGGGATGAATGAGATAATTACGTATTTCCATTAGATATCAGAGATCAGTGTTCGAACCTAATTTTAAAAAAAGCCTGATTTCAATAAACCGTTCAGGTGAAGTAAGACTAGATTGGAAATTCTTAACAGGGGTAATACCAACCACAAAGAGGCAAATGTTGAACTGGTATTGCCATAGATTGTCACAAACAAATTAATATATTTTTTTAAAATTGGCAATCTTCCATTTTATGTCGGTATAGTCAATAAACAGGGGAAGCTTTCCAAAATGGTAAACTATGAAATTTATATTTGAAGATTGTTTCAGTTATTAATTTCTGTTTTCTTTATCACTTTATGTTATTATTTAACAATACGTAAGTCGCACTGATGCTCCCAACATTTGCTCTAAACAATTTATTATGAAACCGACTTAACTTTGTTGGGATAAGGCAATACATAACGGAAAGTAATTATTCTTTTGGAAGACGTACAGTCAAGTTACTTGATGAAAATATTCATTTGGCTACAGGGATCGAATAATATAGAGACGTCATTCTCAATGGCGACATTTACCCGAAAGGGTAGAAGATGATCTAAGAGAGGGGACTATAGATCGATAAAAGAAAAAAAGAGGGGGGGGGTTGAGAAACCCTGGTCTGAAGATCTATATAAACTCCCACCATAGAGCAATGGTTGGCAAACATGTCGCCCCAAACATATTGTGCTGTGCCAAACTAACCAATGCATACTAAAGAAGTGCGTAACCTTGTAGAAGTGGTTAGAAAAGTTGATTCTTAGACGAATACTTCTGTTTTGAGTTTGTTCGTCCCTAAGTCGCCAACCTGGTTGGCTTGTATCACGCTAGGCTAGGCTTAAATAAATATCATGAAAGACTTGGCGTTAAGTAATGGCCAGTATGCTGTGAATCATTACAAGTGTAGTATTCGAGCATGACTGGGTGCCCTACATCTGGGCTTTTAGTAGACTAAGCTTAGTATATATATATATATATATATATATATATATATATATATATATATATATATATATATATATATATATATATATATGACGTACTCACGTGTAGGTATCTGTATATGCATAATTAGATGTGTGTTGGTATAAATAGAAGGATAAAGGAAGAAGGGGATGGAAAGAGAGAGATAAGTAAAATAGTGTCTGCTGCTATGATAAATTTAGCTCATCGTCAAGCAATCTGGCTGCTAATTGTTTTTGGCATCGAAGCCGTAAATACTGAGATATAATTAGTGCATTTTCTCACCATTAAGCAACACACATTCACACATACATACACACATTCATGCACACATGCACACACCTATCTCTCTCTCTCCCTCACACTCTCCTTCCCCCCGTCTTCCCTCTCTCTCTCTCTCTCTCTCTCTCTCTCTCTCTCTCTCTATATATATATATATATATATATATATATATATATATATATATATATAGTCCAGAAAGCTTTATAGCTTTAAAAATACTTTTTCAAAATACTTTTTAAATAGTTTTTTTGTGTCACTTTAGTCACCCATTTCCAAATATATCTCAATGAAATTTATGTGATCTTCCAAAACGTGTTTTCTTTGTTTCCCTCATACTTTGTTATCATTGTACAGTATATAAATTTTCTCTTGTTGGGATCGTCCGTTGCTCACCATATAATCGTTTTGGGGATTTTAAAAACAAAACAGTTATACTAACATGGCTCGCCAGCAGTGTTGATCAAACACCCCTTCCCACCATCATGTAGTTTTTGCCATACATGTAGTTTATCATTTTGTATAAGGTTATAATTTATTTTTTGAAACAATGCTAAGATAACTTTAAAAACATTATATCGATGAAGGATCAGTAAGTTTAACATAAGACATGATTCGCTCTTCGTGTCATTTCTATTGATATTATTTTATACTCCATTCTATTTTTGGTCACAATTATCGTATTACAGTTTATTCTTACTTTAAAGATAGAAAGAACGAGCAACATTTTGACAAAACAGGTATATTCATTTTCTAATTCAAAGAAAGGTAAAATACAAAGATGTTTGAACCGTTCAAGGACAAGGTACACTGAATGATTGCAAGTACCAGAAGTCGAAATATTGAGATTAACGATGCTCTACAGTGCAAGTTAATAGCAATAGAATCAGGGCATTACTTAAGAATAATCAACGTTATTGGATGTTGGAGATTGACCACCAAACTTGAAAATCTCCACACTAATCAGTAGAAATCATTTCCAGCAGCTGAATTGATGGATTACTCAAGCTGTCACGGAGCATAAAAGGTAGATAATTTACCACAACTTGGAATACAAAAGATCGTAAGGCAAGCAGAGACGGGTGTAAGAAGGAGCAGTTACCCATGGGCATAAGTATTAAGGGGCACACCATTACCTCTGGCCTATAATACCTTTTATTATCTAACTATGCCCTCCAGTCGGATATAGTGCAATTGCCCACGGGTGCTATCTTTGCCCCAGAGAGCGAGTAAAATGAACCAAAACTAAGCATGAAAAGGTGGTGCTATTATTTGGTGGGACCTGAATGAATTTTTTTTTAAAGATTTTTTTTTTGTTTCTGCAACCAAATTTTTTCTGGAAAATACGATTGATTTGACTGATTCATCATCATCATCATGATCATGATCATGATCATGATCATGATCATGATCATGATCATCATCATCATCATCATCATCATCAGTCCTTCATCGTCTGTCGTTGAACATAGACCTTCCCCAGGATCCGGCACATTTCTTTTCCCTGAGTGTCACAGAGACAGTATTTTCTGAATTTGTTTAGTTCATCTCTCCATTTTGCATTTTTTCGGTCTCGGTTTCGCATGTGATCTCTGCAGATCTATGTTGCGAGTTGGGATGTCCATCGGCTGTCTACCATTCTTGCTGCATGGTCTGCCCATAGCCATTTGAGTTTTTAACGGATTTTATGGTGTCTTGGACTCTCGTTTTCTCCCTGATACACTGTACTGTCTTGTGATATCTCCACGTTAGGTTGAGCATGACTCTCTCATGCACATGTTGTATACTTTCCAGTTTGCAAGTCCGTCTTTTGGTTAGGTTCCATGTTTCAGCTCCATAAGTGACTATCAGGAGAATGCATTGGTTGCATATTCTTCTTTTTTATGATTTTTTGGATCTTTTGTTTACCGCTCTAAATTAGAGATAGTTATGGACGAAAACTCTCAGGAATCATTCAATGAAAAGGGCATAATATTCGATTAATATAAAAGTAGACCTCACACTTCTTTGGTGATCGGTAAAAAACATTTACAGACTGACTGGGAAGTTTTCACTCATCCACAAAATCCACAATTCACGTTTGGATAACCATTTATGTATTTATTTTAAAAATTTAATTTGGCAAAAAACTGCAAAAGATAGATAACGAATGTTCTTATAAAATAGAAGAAAAAAAAAAGATACATTATCCAATTGTCTCTTTTATTTCGTCGGTCAGTTGTACTTTTATTTTCGAGGTATAGAGGTTCTCATTGAGTATCAATAGAAGAAATAACAGAGGATCTCCTGAACATGTACATTGATCTAAATAGAAAAGCTGCAAAATATAGTTAAAAATGAACAAGACAAAGACAATATTAATGTTCAATGATAAAGTCCCTGAATAAGACCCCATGATTAGACGCTGAAGCCTTACAAGAAGTTAAAGGATGCAGTTATCTAGGTTGGGCAATAAAGCTAGAGAGAAATCACGGAAAAGAGGTAAGACGGCGCATGATGATAGGCTGGAAGGAATTTAGTATAAATAAATCCATGCTGGAAAGCAAGTTGCCAATATGCTAGAAATGTGAAGTTTGCATCTGATGCACGATGATAGCTGTGACGTACGGATACAAAATCTGAAAACTTACAGCACATGTATAACCAGCTACTCGGGGATACATCAGGATACATCATACTACTTGCATCATTAGCACGTATACAAAAATAGCACTGCAATAATTAGACTTAATAATAACACCAATTATATATATATATATATATATATATATATATATATATATATATATATATATATATATATATATAGGATCGTCTTTAGCCACACAGAAAAGTTGTAATACAACAAAACAGCTGTCTGTGGATCATACAATTATTAATTATTATTATTATAATTTACGCCCCCTTCTTTAGGATGGAGCGCTCTAAGGCAGGGCAACTCGTCCATTTTAAGCTATATAGCAATACTCTTCCAACTCTGAAATGGAGCATTGTAGTGGATAAGGAATTATGCATAAGTAAACATATCGCTCAATTTAGTCATACTGACTGTGAAGTCTTGCTTAGGGCAGGGGTAGAGCACCTGGATCTGAATAGAAATTTTTGATCCTAGTTAGCCGTACTGGAAGGGATACTGGACTGTTTATAGCCACACCGAAGAGTTGTGATACAGCAAAACAGCTGCCTGTCGATGACGCTCTGCTAATCTTATATATATGTATATATATATATATATATATATATATATATATATATATATATATATATATATATATATAACCCTACTATTTATAGTAAGTTATTTCCAGTCAATCGTTATTATTAGGAAATTGATGAATACTCTGACTGAAATAATTCGAATCTCTGAGCTGATTTGTAGCCGCTATAACATAACATTGCTCTCACCATTGAGCTAAACAGCCGCCAGTAATGCAATGGCTGAAGTAACTGATTTATATTCAAGTTCTCTAATGCAATAGATTTGAACAATATACACGACTTTGAAGCAAAATAAAGAACACAGATTTAACATAGATAAAATATAAAAAATACCGTCAGATGGTCAACATTATCAAATAGACTCGTACAATAGACTCAACGATCGGAGAGTAACTGATTTGTACAACATATGTATATTTGGAGGGATGATGGTATTGAAATTATCGAATTTCTCCACAGAAATTCTCTTTCTGCTAAAGTTTATGAATATGTGTGTGTGTGTGTGTGTGTGTGTGTTTAGTCCCGGAAAAAATGTATTCTGAAAACATAGTGTGTGCGGCTTCCTACCGGTAAGTTGAGATCCACCTGGAGAACAAACCCCCCGGCACTTTCATCAGCTGATCTTTCTATCGATCTGCCAGGCTCAGAAGAAGTAAAATACTCGAAAACGATATATATATATATATATATATATATATATATATATATATATATATATATATATATATATATATATATATATAATGCTCTCATATACGCTTTCTCCTACAGGTATATCTGTGTCGAGGATGCAAAGGCGGAGATATTTAACGCACAATCCAAGTGCAAATTGATTAATGTCCGTTGTTTCAAAAGCTGTGAAATTATTAGGATCTTGTTTCACTAAATACAATTACTTGTGCACCTGGTGAGGCTGCGCACCTGGCCAACCTCGACACCTAACTTGGCCTTCTATAAATCTCGGCCCGTAATTATAAACAGATCTGATTAGTCACTCAACAGAAACCATCATGTCTCCAATATCATTTGGTGGCATACCATGCTGGTGTTGATCAATTAAAAAAATCGCAAAACGGGATGATTAAAGAATTACACTCTTCTCATGCCTTTTATTTGGCCATGATTTCTAGAGGAAACAACGTCTGACCCTAACAAGGGATCAATATAGCATAAACTTACATTGTAAATTGAACCCCTCCCATCAAGGTATTGGAGGGGGTTTCAAAAAACAAAACTCCTTTTATTTCTAAACTTAATAAAGAGTGAATGTTTAAATTAGCCAGTCAGCTGGTTCAACTTGAAAACTGAAGAACACTTTATTGATGCTGATGTTGACAGTTGCGGTTGACGCTTTCCAATAACAACTTATGGCTTGCTAAACACACTGACAGTACGGTATACCACTTTGCCCTTCATCGCACCTTCCTCGTTCACTCTATCTACTTGTTCTTGTTGATGATTTTCTCTGATGATTTTCTTTACGAAGCAACCACATTGGGAGGCATTGGGTGGTCGAGATGGTGACGGCTGAGACAGTTTGTATTTACTTCGCACCATTGCCTTTGGGAAAGGCATGAATCCGTCTCTTCAACCCCAGCTCTAGATGAAGTAGCACAGGGTGAGGTAAGCGACGCTACCTCAAGTGCTTGTTGCACCTAATTCGAACATCGTGTACGTACTGTGTAATTAGAAACTTGGTATAAGGAACTTGAGTGAGGAGGGCTGGAGCCATAGCAAGCGTAGGGAGAGTGTTTTTTTTTTCTTCTTTCTTTCTTTCATAAAGCTTTGTCTCCATAGTACTGTACATTCCTAATGGGTCCGTATCAATCATCCGAATTTCTTTCAGACGAGGCCGACTTTACTGCAATTTCATTGGCTGTCTTGTCATTCAACCTACTCATCGTGTTACTGCCTTGCAAATGACCCCGAAAAAAGGGAGTGGAATCGGAGGCATTCTTTTATGCTCCAATGTATCTCCAAAAGCGCAAGTTGATTTATTATTTATTTTAATTATAAGTACCATGGGGTTATTTTCTTTACGGGACCTTGTTTCCACAGTTCTTGAAAAAAAACCAAAAAGCACTTCTATTATAAGATCAAAATTATATGTTCTATTTATGTACAAAGGATGAAATTTTAAAAAAATGTTGAGATAGAACGATTAAAATTGTTTTTTCAGCTGGATTATTTCAGTGAGTTAATTTACTTCTGTAGTTCAATTTGATTATGTATACTTCGAAGGAACAAAATTCAGGGAGTTAATACGATTTGTTACGGAAATTGAAATTATGGTAATAAGTTGGGAACAAACTATTGGACCATTTATTCAAATATCAAAATCATCCTTTACTTTGCCGTGCATACTATACATCATAATGGAATAACGTAAATATAAAACAACTCAACAAGGTTGCCATTTTGGCCATTTTATAGCCGACTTTGGTATTGTTGAAAGTAAAAAAAATAATTTAGTATTGTGAAGAATTGTTTTCTAGTTTGTTTACAAACTCATAATTCCCAGGAAGTCTGTTTCAAATGCAACAGTTTCCCGCTCATCCTCTGATTTTACCCAGATTAATTCTGTAAGTCTTCATAAGCCCTCTTTTTTCTATATTTATATATATCAATAGCATCACTCTCAAAGTTTCTGACGGATATATTTTACAATACTTCCAACTGATGCATTCTTTGGTCTTCCTAAGACCCCTGCTGCCTCCAATGAGCTTTGGAAATCGTGTAGTGCATTTTTTCTTTTATCATCTGATCGACAAACACAGCACAATTTCATTCGACAAAGTATCAAATAGTCGACGAAAGAAGATTCAGGTGATTCCGTTTTCTGTGTTGATGACCACTACACACCATAACATAGTTTTCTTCAGTTTTTAGATAAGTCTAGTTGGCTCACTTGCTGACTGTCCTTCTATGTATACATGCGTCATGCGTTCAGATCATACCAACGGAGCTCAAACATTGATTTTTATTATGTGTCGAAAAAAAAGTTTTTATTATATTCTTTAACCCCCGTCCGAAAAAAATATTTTTTTGTGTGCGGTGGGAAGGGGTCAATTTGCAATATGAATTAGTCCCTTAGTTTACTCCTTGGAAGATACAAGATTGCTTCTTTTTTTTTTTCAACTCGGATCTTTTTTAGTGATTATCACCCAAAAGACGCAACAAAAGTAATTTATTCGTTGATCACTGCGTTTTCCATTTTTCTAATTGATTATACAAGCATAATATACTGACAAAAGACATCAGTCATGTGACGGCTCTTATCAAGTGATTAACATGACCTGTAATGTGTATAATACATTATTTGGGTTAAAAGAATGTCAAAATTGTCTTCCCTGTGAGGATCACGCTCACTTTGCGTGATCGATCTGCATGTCATTTATCTTGTCACAATGATGCAACGCAGTATTATCATATAGCTCATATAACAAAATTCGATTGATAAAAATGGAATAATCATCTTGCGTTACGTAGATACTCAGTATAAAAGCAGCGAGTATGATTGCACAATAATATTTCACAATTTAAGTTCTTTTGGAAATAAGTGACCAGTCGAAGATTCCATAAGAAAAACTTCAATGTCATTGGATAGTCATGTTGCAAAAATTTGCCGATGATTGTTGGACATCACGACTCGCGTCGTGGATCCCCAGAGATCGCAAGCGAAACCCAGGTAAACAAATTATGAGATGACGACCTATATATGTTAAGTACGTACTGGCTTCACTACGCCCACGATAGAGGAGTCTGGCGAAGCTTTGGGAAGGTGTATGTCCAAAGATGGACGGTAAAAAAGATGGTGATGACTTTGTCGGTGGCAAAATTGATCCTCTTGCTCCGTATACATCATATATGTAAGAGACAGATTATAAATAACGAGATTATCAATTCCTGTAAACCATGAAAAGAAATTCCTCGGCGCCTTGGTACTTATGAAATATTGCGTATTTATTACAATGATGTAAAGTTGCCTTTTTCTTTTAGTTTCCTTCTAAGTCGTGATCATGAATAGTCGGGAATTCGTTTTTAGACATTTGGGGGATGGTATTGGAAATTAAAAGCTATTCAATAAAAGGCCTGTCCACAAATCACAAAGTAAGTGATAATTTTATCACGTTTAATTTTCACTTCTATTACTTAATTCGCCTTTGATGTCCGACGTGAAAGTCGCTGGAGTGAAATGCAGTTCACTCTCTCGACTAATTGTCTAGATGAGGGGAAAAATGAAACAAAGAAGATAAAATCTGAAAAAAAAAGGAAAGAAGAATCGTATTGGCTACTCACCACTCCCAATAATGGCCTACTTCTAACTGCCCTAACCACAAACCTCACCAATATCTTCCGAAAATCAATATCCCTCTTTTTAAAAGCTGAGAGGGATATCGATTGGAAAAATTTTGAAATCAAACTAAAATTCCTATCGCTTTATCTCTGATATTTTTTTTGTAGTGCCACTTCCATGATCAATAACCCAGGTGATTCTCAGATTTCATTTTGCCTCCAAATGATTATAACATTGATGATGATGATGATGATGATGATGATGGTAATACGAACGGCAATGACGATAATAGCGTCGCAAAAATGAAAAAAGGAGGTGTATGAAAGCGAACATTCTACCAATCACTTGAAACTCTTGGAATAGACCTGAAAATCTTCACACAAACTAAGTGAAATAAAATGAAATAAAGGTACTAAGATAGCTCTTGAAGATTTGGAAACGTACAATAATCAAGAATGGTCTCATGAAAAACAACTTTTTACAGCTTGACGTTTTGCACCGAGATATGCGTGCATACTATTTCCGATGGACTATAACTGTATTGACGTTTGTGCACAATACATTCTCAGATTTTTAGAGATCTCACGAGTTATGCACAAATATAACATTTAGCTTTTTTCTATGAAATCAGACGGATAATAATAATAATAATAATAATAATAATAATAATAATAATAATAATAATAATAATAATAATACCACCCTTTTCCTTCTTTTCTGAAATGATCACTCTTGGAGTAACAATTCCTACCTTACTTATGACCTGCTCTCTGGCCATTCTGTGAGGGTAGTGCAAGATAATTTTATGTAAAATTAAATTTATAATTCCTTCTTGACGGAATTATTATTTTTTTTCATGTAATGTCAGAGTCCGATGGTAAGTGCCTTTTCATGTGAATATTCAGATGAATTTGTTACCGCTCTCGTATAAATCGGCAAGTTTTTTTTTCGAATTCCAACGTAGTTTTACAAGCTTATAGGATGGAATTGGTAATCGGTCCAAATTACTCCTAGAATTTGGACTTTAACTAAGTCAAGACTTGAAAGAAATACATTAGTTGTACTTGAGTAGCAAAGAGATAAAGCTTAGTGCTATACGTTTCAAGTAGGTGATGAAGGACAAACGCTTTGCCAAACCATTTGATGATGCGCACTCCCATTTGCTTTCTCCTGGCGGGAATGTACCCTGGGTACTAAGAGCCAGTGGAGCTTGGAGATTACTCCTGAATCACATCAGTTTTAACCAATTCATCAAGGTCCGGTGCTATCTTAAAGCACCAAATACCAAAATTGACAGTACAACCAAATCAATTTACCGCAAGAATGGGGCACAAATTCAAGAATTATGTGTCATAACCGACAGGTGTTCCCTTGTTAGCCACCTGGAGGGGCCCACGTTTTCATCCCGTGACTGCTAGCCAAAACTTCGGCTCGTGTACACTTAATGGCTCTCAAGAAGGATACAGTCGTTACCAAACTACTGTTAGCCTAAAAAGACCGCGTTCATGCTCTACTAATGACAACCAGGAGGGGCACAGCCGTCACTGAGCAGCAGTGAACCTGAACAAGAAGAAAAATTGACAGGAGAAGACAACAGGTTTGTGATATATTGTTACTTCAAAAGCAAACTGCGTTTGCAGAGCTATAAAGAATGCATGCTTAAAATATGGAAGCAAATATTCTGTGCGGAGGTATCAAACTAGCGCCGGGCTGATCAAGCTAAACAAACTATGGAAAACAAACAGCTCTCCGGGAAAGAACTACAGAAGTTTTTTAATGAAATAGAAAAAGAAAAAAGTGGTCTACCCGAAGAAGAACCTCTGAACACAACCAACGTGGTAAATGACAAAATTGAAACAAACTAAACCAAAAGGAAAATCCCTGTAAAAACGTATACACCAGAGAGACAGAGAGAGAGAGACAGAGAGAGAGAGAGAGAGAGACAGAGAGAGAGAGACAGAGAGAGAGAGAGAGAGAGAGATATGCTGACACCCCAAAAAGAGAAGAGAAAAGCTCAGATACTTACTTTGAAATAAATTATGCAAGAAGAAAAAAATCGACCTTGCCAACTCTCATGGACAAGGGTAGGAAGGAACTAAAAGAAGCAACCGAACATGGCAACTGCCTCCTACGGTATCTCGAAAGGAACGGACGAATAGAGTTCAACAACCTCATCTACGCTGGAGCGAAAATAATAACGGAGCTCTTGACAACACAAAGAAGAGCCCCAAATGATAGGTGGAAAAAATCCAACTAGGAAACAAAATCAGAAAGACGGATCCCAAAAATCAAAAGAGTTGGGGAATTACAGAGAAATTCACCACATAGACCACGTTTAAGACAATGGGACAGATTCAAGATTGGACAAAAAAGTACCCCTGTGGCAGTGGAAGAGATACAACTTAGAAGACCTGCCAAAGAGGGAAGACTGAAGAGATATAGACAAAGGAGTGCCCACTACACACAGAACTGCTTATTCCAATACAATGAGAGAAAGTTTTTTCCAAGAATCTAAACAAAGAAAAAGAAAAGAACACAAAGCCAGATGCCACTGAGACAAACGAATTCTTGAACAGCATATGGGGATACCTGAAAGGATACAACGGATCCCTGAAATAGTTACAGAGCATGAAAAAGAACCCAACGACATAGACAATGGAGAATCAATATTATCGAACAGTACCACATTGAAACATGTTCTCAAGAAAAGCAAACTGGAAAGCATCAGGACAAGATTCGATCCACGGATATTGGTTTAAGAAATTCACCACATCACAAGACAGACTTACCCATCAACTTCAAAGTTGCCTGAACGAACAAGGTCCCAGAATGAATGACCAGTGGCAGAACCACCCTCATCCAAAAGGACCCTGAGGAAAAAAAATGAAAGGAACCGGGCAAGCCATTACAGACCAATCACTAATGTGGAAAATCCAGCCCGGACAGATAATGGAGAGGATATATATATATATATATATATATATATATATATATATATATATATATATATATATATATATATATATATATATATATATATATATATATGTGTATATATGGAAACAAAAGACTATTACCAGAAAAAAAAAACAGAGAAGCAGGATAGAAACAAAGTTAGCGAATGACTTGCTCTACATCCACCAGGGATTCATCAAAGAAGTAAGAAAAAACCAGCGAACAAGAAAGCTTATGACAATTCAAAAGGTTTTGCAACCTAGAGAGGACACAGATAGACTGCATCAGTGATAATAATAATAATAATAATAATAATAATAATAATAATAATAATAATTATTATTTTCTTCTATTATTGTTATTATTATTATAATTATTTCTAAAAAATTTTTTTTAAAATACCAAATTTCTGAAGATTAATGTTTATTTGGGTGACTATTAACAATTGTACCAAAATGAATTGTTTGTAAGTTGGATATTAATGACTTAGAGGTATGGATTCCGGAATCGTACATATTTTTGATAGATATATGTATAGAAACAGTTTAAAACCAAGAATCGCTGATCAAAGTACACAAGCGATGGAGTGATATCAAACCAAAAATGAAACAATTTTTGTGCTGATAGAAACTCGTCATCATTGTAAACAATTTGGATACCTGAAATAGATAATATATCAGCTTGGACCAGTTCATAAACAAATGATGTAAAATATTAATAAGATGATTGTACTTTTAATAAGACAGGGTCAGCATCCTATTGATTCACTTTCCCACCAGAGCAATATGCAACACATGGCCAAAGCTTTACGTGGGGAAAATGGAGCAACTTATCAAAAATAGCTCCAGCTTTGGCTGCTGAGCAACCGTGGTTGCTAAAGCAATCACAGTCACAAAAGCGTCAGGACGAGCCCAACCTGTCCCTTTAATGCAATGGGACGGCACCCCCTCCCTCTGCGAACTGCTTCCTTGCAGCTGGGCCAAGTAATAGAGAGAGAGCTCAAGAGCGAATACAAAGGCTTTAAATGCACGTAGCAATGCGCAGTCTCAGTGTACACTCATTGGCTGACGTATTGCACCTGCTCACTAGGTCCTTGATACTCAACGCTACACAATCTCCGACCCAATTAGCTGGGAAGTGTCAGTACTGGCGACTCGGTCTATGCCGTTGAACAAATACAACTCTTTAATCCATGCTGAACGGTCAAAAAAAAAAATGATGGGGTCAACATGGGGTCAGTTACCGATTATAAATAGATAACAATCTGAGCCATGAAATAACGAAATAAGCATTGTATTATGGTACATGGTCTTAGACAAGCCCAAATTCATTTAGCAATAAGCGGAAAAGTTTTGTGCTTCAACAAGGAGAAGCACATAAAAGAGATATTGTAAACTTATTGTTACTCATTTTTTTCCAAACTCTGTTTCTTTTCTCATCCTGTCAGCATTCAATTTATTCATTTGTTTTCCCTTGCAGCCAGTCAAAGAGGGTTCAGAGTGTGAGGAAGTGCTTTGGCTTCCTTTATTGAGCATAATATGAGGATCTGTCTCCCTCCTTAGGATGATTAACATGGGAGGTTCTCTCCATGATCTCATCTGTGTGCAGCGCCTGGCATCTCAAGGTACTCGAGAGACTTGGGTACTGATCAGGTTCGACGTTGCTTAACTTCGGTAAACGAACGAAAACTGGTCTATCCAACGAGGTTTGGACGAAATCTAATCCCACAGTTGTTCCCGTTAGATTCCAATGGTAATAAAGGATTACCTGGCGTATCAACATTGATTAGTAACAGTGCTAGGTTTTCCATTCATTTGTGTTTGAAGGAGGAAAAGCTGGAGGACTGTGTTTGATGATAAAAAATATGGGTACTCTGCCAGGAGCCAGTGTTTGGGCATGAGTAAAACGGCCGCAATTCGAACGTTGATTTAAAAGAAAATAGGATTGTCTCATTGAAGCATGATCTTTTTGGCCATATTTAACCCCTTTGTAATTGTAGATATTTACAAAGCCTAGCTTACTAAATACACAACCATCATGTTTTTAAAGTAAATGTGTTGCTGATTGTCTTACTATGGAAGTGCAATGTGATTGGTTCTATAATAGAAATGCACCGCAAACGATTATCCTATAGATTTGGATTGTAAATCATATTACGATAGAAATGAATTGATAACTTGGATCAAAGATTATCAGTGGTCAAGTAATAATGCATTCTTCATTTCTATCTCCATTGAAATTTTTTGTTAAGGATTATGATAAAAGTTCATCGGAAACTAAGAAGTAAGGAGTTGCCAATGGTGTAGAACGTACGCTAGTATTATTTACTGAATACAGCTATTACATACATATTTGTTTGTTTGCTGCAAGAATAGTCATTGTTTGTTTTATCCTAATTAACTCCCGTCAAAATTTTAGAAGCATTTAGCAGCTTTTCAATTAATACCGCCGAATTTAAATCTAAAAGCATTGTCTATATATCTGTATGCATGTAGAGATATGTATTCGTTTTGGTGGCCAATCAATTTTTCTACTGATTGGATGACTTGAAGCGACCAGCTTTTGATGTCAGTCGGTAGAAATCTCTGATCTGCTCGTTTCATCCCAATTTATTTCCATCATCAGCGAAATTACCTTTGCCTTCAGCGCCTGATTTGATTAGTCGATTGCTACTTGGCCGCAGCCATCGACGCTGGGAAGTTAATCCCGCGGGCAGATTCCCGGGGGAGACAACCAATTCGATTGTATATCAAAATTTGATTAAACTGATTGTGCCCAGTCCTTTAAAGAAGACACCAATTATCTGCGATGTGGACTTCGCGTGTATTCTTCTTCTTATTTGAACATCACGACTCTTTATGAAATACGGCCTCGGCACACACATTAATTCTAACAGTTTGGCTTTCTACCTGTGAATATATGCTTGATTAGCTGATATATATATATATATATATATATATATATATATATATATATATGTATATATATATATGTGTATATATATATATATATATGTATGTATGTATATATATATATATATATATATATATATATATATATATATATATATATATATATATATATATATATAGTATTTAATCATTCGATGATTGTCATCATTCTTTCTTTTCCTTCCTCAATACCAATTATTGTACTGTGTGACGTATTGTTTTTACTTTTACTTGGAGATGTTTTTCTTCTAATTGAATGTCAAATATCCCCTTCAAATGTCACTCTGATGCCTGGAACAAAAGTAATTTGAAATTTATTCATTTCCAACTGGGCAAACAGTGCATTTGCACGTTTTCAATCACATGAAGTGAGAAAAATTAACCAGAAAACCACTTATGTTAGAAGGATGTAATAGCAATTCTAATGCAACTTTTAGACGAAAGCAATTATAAAATAACACTCACCACGCAGGGGGAAAGATTGCATAGCACAGTATTATACATTCACAAGGGGAGTTTGTTTAAAGACTCGGTGAAAATTCAGAAGCTTAACAAATGGTATTGTCCACGATCTTTTTGGGGAGTTATAAAGATTCAGAGTGCTTTACGGTCAATTAAGAAAGAATTAGTTCAATTTTCCGAGAAGGAAACCCGAGAAAATGTTTTCCGTATGACCTTACAGAAACGAAAATTTGCGAGTGTTTGATTACCTTACTTCCTCTTCTGACTTCGGTAACTTCAATATAATTTTTGAACAGGATTGTATTCGGCGATGAGAAACGATTAATAGCAAGTATTAAAAATGAGACTTGATAGCCTTCAACATCTTGTATTTAACTGAATATACTGGGAAAACCCTGGTCTCTGTATTGTGGGATTCAAAGGAAATTCCTTTCTACAAACATCTAGCCTCAGGACAAAGTGTTACTGCTTTAGGCCACACAGAAGGATTGGCGGCTCATTTGAATGATTCATTGAAAGAGAAAGACTAATTAAGGAAGTTGACTGCGAAATTCTTGCACGGTAATGCATGTTACCGTATTACAGATGTGCTGCAATCTTCTGCACTCTGTGTATTCTCCAGAAATGTTGATTTTAGATTATAACCATGTAACATCTTCTGTCTGATCACTGGTTACAACAACTTCATGGTCTCCAAATAATCGTTGGAGATTTAATTAAGTTGAATTAAAAATGGTCAAGTTCATTAGAGTTTTATCATTAGATCAAGCTTTTTTCAATCATTATTAACTAATTAATACCCACTGGAAAATGCATGGATATCCAAGTTTTATCAAAAGTAAGGCGTCCTTATGAAAGACTTTTGCAAGCTGAAATAACGTAGAGCTAATTTGCGATTACTATTGATTCAAAATTGGACCATTTTTTGCCTGTGGGTGGTTGTGAATTGAGGTACAGGAGCCTGGTTAGAGGGAAGAGGGGGAGAAGATGTGCACTGTTTCTATAATGACTTACTACAACTTCCTATTTCGCTTTTCGCCTTCTTTTCGAATGAGCGGAAGAGTGGCATGGAGCGAACTTTCAAAAAGTGTAAGATTACCTGCATTAGAATTCAATTAGAAGATATCCAATTTTCTTGTTAAGAAACTAAAAACTATTTTCAGTGGAAATGGTGAGGTAAAGGTAAGTCGTCACATTTCTTGGGGAGCAACTTTGCTAAAGACTATGATGTCTGGTGACGAGGTCCTTGTGTCTGTTGCATACACCAGCTTAGTAATCGTTGCAGTTTTAAAGACTGGGTGAGTGTAGGACTTCATGAGATTTTATAACCAGCCCTTTAGTAAGACAAAATACCAAAAGGAGACTTGCACCTTAATCTCACAGCTTAAAGCGTAATCAATCAGCTGCTGACTGCTCATGAAAATTTGTCCCTATGTTGTGTTAACCATACTTTTAGCTCATATCGGTGATCAAACCCCAGGACCTTCTGCATCTGGGTCAAATTGCAGCTAGGAGATATATTTCCATCCACTAATTGCTTACCTTTATAGTCCATGGTTATGCACACAGATTCAAAAACACATACAGTTCATTATATGTAGATTTTGGCCACAATTTCTTTCATCTTGATTCCAGCTGCTTTCTATCGTAGATACTGAAACGGCCATTCTATATTCCTTGTAAGTACCGTGGATCACAATTAATGAATGAGCCGGACGTTGAGTAGTCATGTATGAAATCGAAACTTATCTAAAAGGAATACTAGAAAGATGATAATTGCTGTACTTCCTTAAGGATGAAATGGGGGGAGGGATGCGTGACGTCTCAGAAAGCATTAGAAAATGTCCTAATGATTGAATATGATGCGATGAATTTATATGAATGAATAATATTGTCAAGAGATGCTAGAAACTTTTGTATCATCTGAAAAGAATTGCTTCTCGGGATCACTTTCTGTGTATTGTAGATGATTTCCATCTTGACATACTGATTGGGTAACTGTTCTCATTTGCCGAGCGTTCCAGGCAAAATGAAAACGTTAATTGCATTGATCTGTCGATATCGTGTTTATCTAGACTAATTCAATACCAAATGCCGGATGGATAACAGCGAATCTATTGATATGAAATCGATTCCAAAATCAGAGCCGGTGACCCATTCCCTCCTCTTCGAATTTCTTTCATTGGTGTGTATTTGTGTGTAAATATGCATCCGTATTTAAACGAAGTCTGTCTGGGAAATATCAGATCCTTTCATAATATCGAGAACCGGTTACACGGCCTTGATTTAACGAGGCAACCAATCAGAAGATATCGTTGCGTGATATCGTTGATTTCAGATAACGTTGAGTGAGCTTGAGTACTATGTGATGTTACTTAACAATGGCCAAGTCCGTCTGTTCTTTACGTCTTGTTCAGGGCTTTGGGGAGAAATCATTGCATCGTCTACTTCTATCAGCTTTCCCGTCCCCACACATCTTTGATTTGACTCACTGTAACTTCAAACTCATCCTAAAGCTTAATTTGCTCAATTATATAAGAAAATTGCAAAGGGACAGTTTCTTCATTACAAAGAAAAATCAGTCTTGGAACAGAACTTTTCGAACTGATTTTAAAAACAGATGATGCTCCTCGCAAAATATAGCCACAAAAGTCTGTATTACATCTAGTTCGTGCATGTTACTAAAGTTCACTGAACTTTCCAATGGAACCCCGTGTATGCATGCCAGGTATATATATATATATATATATATATATATATATATATATATATATATATATATATATATATATATATATATATATATATATATGTGTGTGTGTGTGTGTGTGTGTGTGTGTGTATATATACATATATATGTATATATACACACACACACACACACACACACACACACATATATATATATATATATATATATGTATATACAGGGTCAGAAAGAGTTTAAGAGTTTGCAGTAGCAAGAGAGACAGTGACAGAGTGAAAGAATAATCGATCTCTCCAGATTTGCCTCATCTATCTATTTGGCATCGGTCTCCCTTCACTAATCAATACCTGCGTACTCGAGAATATCCGAAAATGCATCGCAGTGAATTCAATCTCTTCCTCCTCCTCCTCTCTCCAACCATCTAATTACACTTCTAACCACTTAATTACCCCACCGTGCTCCATACTTTTCTCTAATTATCCATCATGGTTCCACTGATGACGTAGCAACTAACATTCAAATTATTCTTACGTATGCTAATCACCCACATCGTTTAATGTCATCGACATATTGATTGGGAATTTTACTCCCGAGAGTCTGTTCAACTTCGAGTTTCCTACTGCCAATTCTTAACGATGTCAATCATCATTTACAATAAATTTCTGTAGTAAAATAATACCATGCATTTACGTTACACATTTAATAGCTATATTCTGTCAGTAACACTCCTATTATTTCCAAATCACTGATAACCCTTCTACTCAAGATTTTAAATGGAGCTTTTCAGCAAAACAATTTTCAATGCATAAAACCGCTAGCAATGAAATATAATAATTCCAGTACTTGTCCCTTTGTGTCAGTAAAATTTGCCTAGATCCTGAGAGCTTGTGATCTTTTTATTTGAGATTTTTTGGGGCCTATATATATTGAAATGATTTACGCTATATTTTAAAGTAAAATTATTATCAAAGCATTTACATTGTGAACATAATAGCCCTATTCCGTCAATAACGCCCACTTTAATTCCTGACTACCTACAATACTTTGTCTATTGATTTTCCTACATGCAACTTACAGGTACTTTTTTTCTACCATCAGAATTTGTTGTCTATTAGCGTGAATAGATGAAGCTGTTATGGGGAACAGAAAGAGAAATGTTAACATAATTTGCCAGTGATTAGAGAAGCCAAAACCTTGCCTCGTATATCGAGTTCAGAAGCACTTGTTGCAGTAATACAGCCTTGATTATTTTTTAATTATTCCCCCAAATGCCAGACTTTGCTGTGTGATTACTTATACATAAATGTACATACGTATTATATGCATACATGCGTTACACAGCTATCTCTTTGCGTTGGTTCACCGCTGAACAATTGTCTATTAGCCTCCTATGAAGTCAATTTTATCCTGTGGTTGCTTCTCTTCAATAGGTGATTCCTTGTTAAACAAGCTAGTATCCATACTGAGTGAAAGAAACGTATTTTTCAGTAGTTGCCAGAGTAATTTGGATTTCTCTTTTTATGCAGCAGCATATTCCAATCAGATCAAATCTTCTGGAGTCTTCTGATCTGTTTGAGATGCTCCTCTTGGAGACGGCTAGATCTCTTGAGATGACAGAACCTGCTTTACTGAGCAGGTCAATGGTCATGGTATCCATGAACCTTAAACCAAGCTGACTTTCCTTTTTTTGACGGTTTGATAGCATACTCTATCACCTAAGGAATAATTACTGTGAAGTCTTTTCAATGACGTTGCAGGGTAAAAACATCTTGCTCCTTGTTCTATGGTCCTCAGCTGAAAAATGAAAGTTGAACTCCTCAACACGGTTGACTATTCGATCTTTGTCTACTCTGAAGCTACCATTTCCCTCTAAGTACTCCAGAAAATGTACTTTCCCTGGTTTGACAGATTAGTTGATTGTTATGGATCTGTATGATATGAATGTATATGTCACATCCCTACACTACACACACACACACACACAATCTCTCTCTCTCTCTCTGTATATATATATATATATATATATATATATATATATATATATATATATATATATATATATATATATATATATATATGCCTCTGTGTGTGTATACGCTATCAATACTACATATACCACATATTCAAAGGTCATACAGTACGTTCTGGCATGGAGCTTCTCAAAGAATAGATTGTAACCCTTCAGACGAGTCAAAAATTCCAAAACTGACCTGACCTCGAACTGACTTTTAAAGGTCATCAGAAATTAGTGCTACCTATTCTATGTTCATAGTTGAGTCTATTTACATGAATTGCAGCCATGAAGATGCAGCTAGCTCTTAAGTTCAAAAATGCATGAATTGACATGACTCTGAATTGTTCTTCGGGGGTGAAATGGATAAGAGCTGCTTATCTTTTGTTCATCCAGGGTCAAGTTATCTATCTATGCAAATTTGCAGCCGTTATTTTGATTTGAATTTTAAAGTTATCGTATCAAGTTATCCTTTTACACACATTTGCATGCCGTAGGGAGCCGTTTTTTCTTTTAGTTTGAAAATAACTCAATTAACTTAACCTTGTAATTGAGCTTCAGAGGTCAGCATATGTTGATTCTTGGGTCAAGTCGTAATGAGTAGCCGTTTCAGATTTGAAAATGCTAAAATTGAACTGACCTTGATCTTACCTTTAGGACACCAAATGTCAACACCAACAATCCTATATTCAAGTTACTCTAGTATACAAATTTGCTGCCTTCTGGCTGTAGCCTGAAGGATGCAAGAGATCATCATCACCTTTTGTACATTCATCATGCTGCCAGGTTACTCTTAGATACACGAATTTCAAAATGGAAGAATAAGACAATGGCGGATTCCGCCTTAGATGGAAGATATTTAGTAGTTTTTCAATGTGTGCATTTTCTTGGTACCGATGCAGTTTCTAGATACAAAAAGTCAGTTTTGTTCAAACTGATCGCTGGAAACATTGTGTTACAATCTTGCAATGGAAAAAAAAAACTCTGCACTCGTGGAGAGGAGCCACTGGTGGTATGTTTGAAAACGAGGGTCTGGTAATACAAATAATCCGTTGTTTTGGCATATCCTTTCAAGTTGTTCTTTTTTAAGAATCAGATGACATTGATTATTCCTTGAAGCTAGAAAATGCAGTTTAGGTTTTACGTTTGCATACGAAAAAACAGTAAAAATTCGGAAGCAGCGACATTCCGTGCCCAACATCCGTAAAAGTTGACAGTCAAACGGGAAACGACGTTTTGCTACAACTACAGCTACTACTACCTCTACCGATCTCTCACTGACCACTGTATCTCTTAGTCTATCTAAAACTTGCGTCCCTATCTTTCTTTGAACGCATGTTACCTCACACACACACACACACACACACACACATATATATATATATATATATATATATATATATATATATATATGACTTGCACACACACTCATACCTATACATGATATCGTGTGTTTTGCGATGCACATATTCACTTACACAATTCCTCCGGAGCTACTGACCCCATATCAGCCTGTCACTTTTAATTGAAACTTATATCCGACACTCCAGTGTCAAGCAAGTTGGAAATGCCATAACTCTCTATTGACCCGCATTATCTTACCAAATGTCAGCTCCTTGACCCCTTCAGGTCAAATGTTCTGAGCTGTTTTCTTTCTCTTTTTTTTAGAGAACGGGAAAACAGATCAGAAATACACCCAACACGTAAGTCCATGTTACGCCAAAATTACTGGCCGTCTGCCTTCCATGAACTTATGATGCAACAGATGGGTAAAACTATTTAGTAGTCTATAAAAAGCCCTGTCAGAAACAAACATTATTTGTCTTTATAGTACATATATGTCAAATATATCTACCACCAGTTGTATAAATCTAGCCGAAATATCGTTATTCCAAAATTACTCAACTGATAGTCTATCTAATAAGCAAATGTAGCGCCAAACGAATGTTAAACCATTGTTATAAACTAAATCTCCATATCAAATCGATATATATATATATATATATATATATATATATATATATATATATATATGGATATCTAAAATGAATACAATGATATGAATTCCCCTGCATTGTCTATCAGTTGCTTTAAAAGATTCTATTCCACCAGAATTTGTGCTTCCAAGCAATTAAGAAAATAGTTCTATTTATCTTTATAAAAATGTGTGAGAACATTAAGAAAAAAAACAAGCAAATATAAAACCTAGAATGAAATTTTGTTTAGACAATTTTTCTAATGACTGGATACTTTAGTTTACCGCTCGATCTCAGACGGATCGATTTCCAATGAGAAAAAAATGTTCTGCTTAATGAACTTATCCACGTAGGTGCTACCACGCCGGCCTTCATCTTTCATCGTTGTTAGAGACGAATTGCGTAGTTTTCATACAAATTAGATACATCAACAGAAGGTTGTTTTGAATATCGACGAAATGCATTTAAATTATTAAGAACGTTATTCAAATTTGTTGACAGTTACAGGAGCATGGATTCTTAAAGAATAGTCATCACTCCATGTGACACAAAGTCTGTTAAATACTCAAGCGCATTCTACATTATTCTTGCTAATTTGAGAACGGAACTCATCTTCCTATCCTTTTTCAAATGATCTTCCTAATCATCAAAAAAATATGTAAATTTTTGAAAATTCCCGTTTAAAATGCAGTAATAACTAGGCAGCGGATCAACTGGGGCAACCTGGTACAAAAATATTGAGCATTATCCACGTAAAACCATCAATATATATATATATATAAATAATGAATGATGCCAATACAATACGGCATAGTCCAAATACATATGGAATTTTAAAAAATATATAAAACAACTATTATAGAATGGGAAATTAACAAATAAACAACTGCATGCAAAAGCAATAACCAAAAATGCTTATTATGTCTAGAAGAAAAAGTGAACATAACATGATTCGCAAAAAAAAATCACTTTTGAATATCAAAAGACCAAACAGGTAATTTCAATCACAAAACCAAATTCCCATTAAGAACTACAATACAAGAAACATTGAAGATTCTGATGGCTATACTAACACCACTAATCGAAATACTAAAATATGAAAACGAAAAATTGGAGGAAAGACATGAGTAGTATATGTGGAAAGATACACAGGTCTGTTTTTTGGATGGATTAAAGAGTCTTATCAATTGACTTGCGAATGAGAAAGCTTATGACAATGCACCAGGCTTTATATCCCAGATATGGCACTGACTGTATGTGAAGAGGACGCATCAGCAAAGAAAACTGTATCCAAAAGGTCAAAACAGGATTAAATAGGTAAACAGATTATGGGGGCATATAAAAAACGCCCGAAACAGTGAACAGATAACGAATAAGTAGTAGACAAAGGAGTAGCACAGCAAACATGGAAAGAAAATGGGAACAGAAAAACATTTCGCAGGAAATTCTAATACAGATACAGAATATCGCAGACAATATATCATTGACATGGCTATGCAAAGGAAACCTGGAAAAAACAGAATGGCGCATCATGGAAGCCCAAAACAAATGCATCAGGACAAACTATGATTAGGCGAAAATTGACAGAAGCGATGGGACTATTAAACACATAACCAGAAAATGTAGTCAACTAGCCCAGATAGACTATAAACACAGACAAAATCGGGTAGCAACAATGATACACCAGGAACTGAGCCAACGACTGAGATTCGACCATGCAGACAAATGATATCAGCCCAAAACTAGAGATAGCCCTAGAAAATAGAAGTCACCATCGGTGAATCCCCGGTAACAGGTGATAAAATACAAATACCAAGTGAATGTAGTTAATTAACCCGGAAAGAGTATAAACGCAGACTTGATGGGGTAGCAAGAGTGATACGTAAGGAACTGAGCAAACGAATGGGATTAAACTATGCGGAAAAGTGGTATCAATGCGAACGGGGGACAACCCTAGAGAATGGAATTAACTAATTACGATGGGACTTTCACATCCAAACTGATCACCTCATCCAAGCTAGAAGACCAGACCTAGTAATCATGGACAAGAAGAGGAGAATTAGCCAAATGTGGGGCGTGGCCGTTCGTTCAAATCACAGAGTATAGCTCGAAAATACCAGGATCGGGCAAGGGAGCTGAAGAAAGTGTGGGACCTTAAAGTCAGGGTAGTACCAGCAATAGTAGGTACATTGGGAACCGTACTGAAGACACAGTGGGCTATAAAAATGTGAAGGCGATTGCCCAAGACCTGCGAAAATTAACTGTCAATCAGTCCCCAGTTGTAACCACTAGGTATTTGGTGTGAAAAGGCAAAATAATAATGATAATGATGATTAGCGAAATACGAAGACCTGTTGGCCACTATTGACAGTCAGCTGAGTGGAGAAAGACAGCAAGGGGTCATTCATTGTTGATTCGTGATAGTGGATTATTATAGAAATATGAACTTATGCTCTGAATGTAAGGTCTGATAGGTGTTTTTATTGAGTGACATACAAAAACGGATGAAGGTAATATCTGTAAATGGATCACGTGACTTACATACACGTCATAATTACGTGACGTTGACGATGGAATACATTTATAAAGTGACCTGAAATAACCTTGAGAAATATTCCAACACGGTTCTTTATTACTTACATTTCGTGCAGTCTGAAGTGGAGTGACAGAACGAAAAAAAGCGGTTTCGTTCATTGTTCGTCTTACAGAAAAACAACAACAAAAAACAAAAACAAAAAAAAAAAATGATTCCTTCTTCAACCTCACAATCCGTTCTGCATTATAGGTCCCAATAAAATGATATCCCAAATCGAACGGAATTATATTTTATATATTCCATCAGTAGATTAGAAAAACATGGACAGGAAATTAAACAAAATGATTATATAACTGGGTTGATTGCTTTAAATTAATATCGCTTTAATTCAAAAAGCTGAAAAAGAACTATACCCTTTCATGTACTCTATAAATATTTTGATAAAACTGTTGAAAATATCAAAAAATGATTTGTAAAATACTTGATAGACTAGCATACGTTTCATATAAATTGCACTTTGGGATATCATGGATCTTAATTCAAATTTTTCGTCAGAAATTCTCAGATTTACAGACTTTTTGAAAAAATGGCTTCCGTTTATGTACGATTAGGTGCGTAGAATTTCAAGCAGAATAGTATCGATGATTCTTCTTATTCTTGAGAGTAATAATTTGAAACATAAAACAATAAAGCACACAAACAAAGATAGTCGGTAAAATGCACTAAAATCTATCGCTTTCTAGAAGTTAATGGCCGAAAATCAAAGAAATAATAAAACGATGTTGTCTTTTGCCTTGGACAATATTGGTACATTAACTTCTGTTGCTGTTTTTGGTTATTCATTATAAGAAATGGAAAAAAGATACAATGGATAAAAATCGCGAGACAGAGAGAGAAAGAAGGGAGAGGTGAGATATTACATTGAGCTTCATTTCAACTGAAGATTGGTCGGCAAATAGAGATAGATTTAGAGAACTCAGTTGAACTCCAGGAGAGAGATCATTATGGTTATTTCAATAATAGGCAGGCTTGGTAACTCGAGTACGATGTGTTTTATCAGTGATATGTTACGTACAAGACCTGCGTAAATGCAAGGAAATTGCTAACAGGTTCAACCACATAATTACACTAGCTTACAGCAACACCATTTAAGGAAAAAAAGACATCATATTTTGAGTATAACAGCATATACAATAATTAGATTTACTGTAGCCGTTAGAAACACAGACAGATGTAAATAAGATAGCATTTTATGAAAAAAAATGTTGTAAGAAGAACAGAAGAAAATGAATCAATTTTAACTATATCATTGTTGTTATCATTCATTTTTATATTATTTACTTTCATCTTAATTATTGTTGATTTTTTGGCAACCAAACTTCAGCAATGGGTAAATAAATTAGTGAGGGGATGAGAGCCAAATTTTCAGAGAGAGGGGTAGTGAGGAAAGCAATATTTTTTTGCTGGCAAATATTTGGTGAGGAGGAGAAAATCTCCAAAAAACTAAATTTTTTCTCCCACTTAAATCTTCGAAACTCTAGACTGGGAGATTACAAGAATCAAAATAGACAGCGAATATCTGAGCAGCCTCAGATTTTCAGACGACATTGCCCTTTTTTGCAGAGAACACGACCTTCAACTAATGATAGAGGGACTAAATGACAAGAGCGAGAAAGCAGGCCTACACATGAACTTCAGCGAGACGAAGATCGTGTTCAACAACCACATTAGAAATAAAAACATGCGGATCAAAATCGAGGACAGAACAGGAGAAAGTAGATCCCTTCATTTACCTAGGACAACGAATCTCCATGAGACCTTCAAAGATGAAAAAATCAAACGAAGAATCACACTTGGATGGCAAGCCTTTGGCAGAGCAACCCCAACCTTCAAATACAATCAGATCCCAATAATCCTAAAAATAAGGGTGTACAACCAATGGATCCTCCCAATAGTCACAAATGGAGCTGAAATATAGAACCTGACCAAGAGATAGACCCACGAATTGAGAACCATGCGACGTCCACATGAAAGAATTATGCTCAACCTCACATGGAAAGTCCACAAAACAGCACATCTTCGAGAAGACAATAGTCACAGACATCATAAAATCCATTAAAAATCTCAAATGGCAATGGGCAGGCCATGTTGAAAGAATGGCAGACAATCGATAGCCATTGCAACTTATGACATGGATCCCCAGAGATCACATGTGCAACCGAGGCCAACAGAATACAAGATGGTAAAACAAGCTAGACGAATTCAGAAAGTACTGTCTCCGAGAGTCCTCGATAGATGGGTGTGGCAAATCCTGGGGAAGGTCTATGTCCAACAACAGACTTTAAAAGACTGATGATGATGATGATGATGATGATGATGATGATGATGATGATGATGATTCCCTGTCCCTTTGTAGAAACAAACTCTCAACTACAATAAATCTCCCTGCTCTCCGATTCTTTCCTCGATAAGCCGTCCAAGAGTAGAATCTGTCTGTTGCTAGGCTCAAATGCTGGGTCTGCTTCAATATGGATGTTCTTTAGTGAATCAATCAACCTGCACCGAAAACATTTTTGGAGGGAAGCAATTTCCAAAATCTAATTTGCTAAAGATCTGCATATGGACAGACGGGCGGACATTTGGTGAATTATGATAAGTGGGACTCATGTTTTTCTGGTATATATATATATATATATATATATATATATATATATATATATATATGTGTGTGTGTGTGTGTGTGTGTGTGTGTAATCTTATTTCTCTATCAAACTTCCCAGTTACTCGAAAGTAGAGCATTCTTTTAGACATTTCGTGAGTCAAAATGGCGTAAAGCGACTATTCAATAAAAAAAAACGTACATGGGGTAACTTTTGGGGGATTTCAAGACCCCAAAACTTACTTCTTCTTGTGTCAAACGGTTTAACAGTAAGCATAACTCACTTGCAAGCTCTCTCAAGCATTTCTGGTACCTTGTGACTTATACTGCTAGATGCACAAATGAAACTGATATGAGACACACACGACACCATTCAAAGCTACGATGCGAATTTTACCCCCAAAAAATAAATATTAGTTTCAACAGAAAAAAATGCGATCATTTAAGGTTCCGATATTGATGTCATAAACTGGAAACGTTAACTGTATTAAGCTACACATCGAAAGAAAAAAACTGGAGATCTTTGTTTATATTTAAGTTGAATATTACGTTGAAACAGAAGTAGACGATATTTCTCGAACAATGATAGGATACTCTAAAACATTTTTCCAATATTTTGGCACTAGATATCTTGTGCAATCATCATCAACACCACCACCAGCAGCAGTTCTTAAGTGTCAATTGTGTGAAATAAACCTCCCTAAAGATTCGCCAGTTTTATCTATCATGGGCGTTGAAAGGCCAATACGTTCTGAACTTATCTCGTTTGTCGTCATCTTATATTTTGTCGGTCACGGCTTTGCATGTGAATTCTTGGAATCCACGTTGTCAGTCGTAATGTCCAGCAATTTTTTAACCATGACCAATTCATTGCTACCCGATTTTTTCGTGTTGATTTTATGGTATCTAATATAGTGTACTGTTTTGTGATCTTTCAAAATAATGTTAGACATGATTATCTGTTGTGCACGTCGCATAGTTCTCAAACTTTTGATTAATTTCCATGTTTTAACTCCATAGATGATAATTGAGATGATGAATTGGTTTTATATCCTCCTTTTCAGGATTGGTAGTACTTTCTTGTTCTTGAACGTTGTGCTTGCTTTACCGAGAGCAAATTATCTTACAATGATTCTCCGTTGGGTTCCTTCTTCTCTTCGGCATTTCAAGGGGATTCCTTGTCCTAAGTTCATTTTGATTGCTGTGTCTTTGTCCTCAACATGTTTGTTGTACATGACATTAGTTTTTACTGGAGGCAATCTTTCTTGCTTTCCTCATTCAGTTCTCCTAGCCGTATTGGGAGTGCATGAAGCTTGTGCTTTGCAAACATTCGAGCGATTCTCAAGAAAAGAATCTATATTTAACATATCTTCACTGAAACGAGCATAAGTCAATGTTTGAATACATTCATTTTAAGATGGGAAAGTCACTGGTGATAAAAAAAAGGATTTATTTGGCAAACCAAAAACAAAAGGAAAATTGTGGCTAGATCCAGAACAGCTTTCAATAAATAAACCTGAAACGCATTTCACCGGCGAGAGAGTTTTATGTTTTTGGTAGCATTCCAGGTGAATCCTTTGATATGAATTGCTAACACGGAGACAAGTTACTTGGCAATGCAGAATGAGCAGTTGGTTTGTTTGAATGACGTATTCATACTAAATGAAACTTCCTTCCTGAAAAAGAAGTCGACGGGTGACTTTGCTGCACATGTTGTTGTTGCAAATGCGATGTAACACACAATAATTGAACTAACATTGCTGCATATTCTCTAGAGCTGTCACTTTCAGGCTAAGATTTTCTTTGCTTGTTGTTACACCAGATCAAATAATTTCAAGATACAGAAGACAAACGATAGAGAATGAGCTCAGCTGTGCAAGGGTCAAACCCCTTAATTTTATTAAAATCTAAAAAAGTAAACAAAACAGAATTCATTTCTTCATACAATATAATTCCTAAACAACTTGTTTTATTTCATCTCCTTTATTGATAGTTTTCTTTAAATGGGATTTGGCCTCAAAAATCAAGGAAAATGTTTTTCTTATTGGATTCGCTCACTGATTCTACTGATGTGGAACAGAATGCCCTAGAACGCAACAGCACGGAATAACTTCAGGTTGAGGTCATTCATTTCTATCTATTAATAATACAGCCAGGCGAATATTTTGCATTTACGGACAAATATCAACTGCCTTTTCAAAATTTCTATATTGTTCGAATATTTCATTATTATATTAAACCACATCAATGACATCCTTAATGGGAAGGTAATTTTCACTGGAAAGAAAGAAGAAATATGATATATATATATATATATATATATATATATATATATATATGTATATATATATATATATATATATATATATATATATATATATATATATTGTTATCGATAAGAAAAGATAATTTTTTAGGACAGAAATTCAATGTTTACAAAAATAGAAAATATCGAGAACTCGTAAACGTATGTTGACACGACATTACATAACGGATTGTTTTTCTTTTTACATTTTTCTGTCTCTTTCATGTCTGACTAACTGCAATCATGAAATCAAATGGGAGTTTGACAATAGATTGAATCAAAACCAGATTAATGAAGTTATGAATTTATATAAATGAATGTTTGGATCTACCTGATAATATCATATAGAACATTATGCCGATGAAGCAATTATTTGAGCCTTACAATTCAAGCACTTCTTTTTGATTTACCTGCTAAAATGAAACCTATTTAACGAAGATTGCACATTTCAAAAGTAAATTATATATGAGTGTATCTGTTTATGTACCTAAATAAAATAATAATGATCTACTTCATCAAGATTTTACAAGACTAATTGATCTCTGTGAAAAAATTACAGATGCATTGGATTTTTCATGAAACAATTTCTACGGGAAGAATCACCACCCACATCATCATCATTATCATCATCATCATCATCATCATCATCAGAAGCAATGAGTCAATGATGATCATCATTAGCATCTGGTGTTCGAACAAAACTTTCCTCAAGATCCGCTAAGTCTGCCTATCATAAGCATTGCATAATGCCAGGACTTTCTGAATTTGTCGAGCTCAGCACACAATTTCACTTTTTATTGGCCACAATTTTGCATATTATCTCTGGGGATCCATGTGGTGAATCATGATGTCCAGCGGTTGTGTGACATTCTTGCAGCATGTTTAGCTCATTGTCATATGAGATCTCCGGTGGTTTCTATGAAATATCAGGCTCCTGCCCTAATACTGCATTGTCTTATGATCTTTATATGAGCAAAATCCACTGTTGAACAAATACTGTTCGTATCTTCTTCCATGACAAACGTGATTGCACTAACTTTCGCCACGCCTTACTAGCAAATATTCTCAACTTGTCCCTCCAACTTGTGTCAGGTTTTTTCCTTTAGCATTCTCTGTCCCAAGGGCATATATCAGTCAGCCCTTTGCCTCAACTGTTGTCCCTTATTCTCGCTATGAGCCCAACCCATTTCAAATTTTACAACTTGGTCTTCTATCGGATCCTTGTTGATCTTCTTCTATCGCTAACAGTTATTCCTAACACTGATCTCTCCATTGCTCTCTGGGTTTGTTTTCGATTGGTTCTGTAAATTTCTAGGTTTTGCAGCCACATGCATCGATTGCACACTTCAGGTTTTGAGCATATTATCTATTTGCTCCTCAGTATGTCTCTATTCATTCCAGATGCTTACCAGCCAATCGTTATACGTCGTCTTACCCACCATTTGACTTTCCCACTTAAATAAATTCACTAGTTTTGGGGGGCTAGCGAGGAAGACCACATTAAGGAGAAAATAAAGAATTTACAGTGGAAGAGTCTGTAGTTCCAAATGCTGGGTAGGAGATATTTTATCAGCAAAACTGTTTTATTCAAATGAAGGTATTCATTGTTACGGGTAGAAAATCAAGAAAATCACACAAGTAGAATTAAAAATAGTTTCGGATACTTTTTGTACTTTGAAAGAATAATGCTGGATGAAATTTCTTCAGAAATAATACTTCGTTGCATAATTAGGTAATTAGAAATGTATAAAACCTGTCGAACTGATATCTATTAAAATGAATCGTTGTCAATTCTATAAGAATCTCCTCATGTCCATCCATTACCTTTTTCCAATCAGACAAGGGAGACATCGTTAGTATAGTGAAAGAAACTTATTTGTATATATTTTTTTCATCCAAGTTTGAAAACGATAGGACTGAATGCTTAATCAGCGACACAATAGATTTTCTAATAAATCTTTAATTACTGCCCAAGTGTTAACGTCCGGATAGCTTTCAATAAATCGAAAAAGCCTGTTTAACAAATAAGATGAAGCAAGCTGAGAAAGAAGTAACGAAACAACACCAGAGAATGAGGGGGAAAGAATTGAACAAAGAGAAAGGGAGAGGTAGAAAAATATACAAATAAATAAGGATTCGTGAAAAAAGAAAAAAAAAAAGAAGCTGGTGCAGTTAGTCACTCAACAGAGACCTCTACATGACCTATGTCTTTTGGCAGCATGTCTTGGGGTAATCATTTTATAGAATTGGAAAGAGTTCAATCAATGAATATATTACTTCTCTCGTATTTTGCAGAGTCGTAATCACAAAAAGAAGGGTGCATTTTTGGCAAAATCAAACGTTAACTTTGCTAAACACAAACTAAAGAAAAGATTTAACATAGGATTTGATTGCAATTTGAACCTCCATTAAAAACCAATGCATAGGGTAATTGAAGAAGGAAAAAAAATTAGACACGATAAGAGGTAAATGTGTGAATTTTCAGCTCTCTAGTGCATTGGAGCAGCCTGTGCACGCGACACATTCATTATAAACCAGCTGTCTAGACCATTTTGAACACTTAAAACTCAAAGAGACCGATGTTGGAAGTTTTAGTGATATTTTGTGGCGGTTTTGAATAGAGCTATTTGAAAAAAAAGGAAAGAAAATAAATGCAAAGAAGCATAAATTGGTTAGAGAGTATCAGAATTGAATATAAATTGTAAGAGAAAAAGAGAAATTGCTTAGAGAATTTAGAGCAAGAACAGAATTCGAATTATTTGTCCACGAATCATTGAGAGGGAAACCGTGGATAAGAAGAACAACGGAAAAAGAAACTGCGGATAAAGTGGAGCACTAAATGAGGGACTCTAAGTAAACAATTTCAATCTATAATGTCATGCTTATAAATGCTAACGACGTAATTTTATATCCATTACAAGAATTGATTAAGAAAAATTATTGTTTTTTGATGACAAAAAACAGTACCCCTGAAGGGAAAACTGCAGTTATTTTTTCTATCACTCGAATTGATTTGAAAAAAAAAAAAATGACGTCAGTTAACAAGTGACAGACTAAGTTAGTTACAGATATGTTTGAATCATTTAAAAACGCAAAGGTATTGTATACGAAACAACAAAGGTGACCAAACTATTTTTGCACAACATAATTACTGAATTCCAAACGTTTGTCACACGCTGTTTTCTGCTAAACTAAGCTTGGCTTGCTAAGTTATGATAGAGGTCTCATCATGGAGACATGATTATTAAGCTATCCTTAGAGACTTAGTTGCCCTATTATTGTGTTCCTATCTTAGACTAAGTCAGGCATAGTAACTACTGACAGGAGTCCCACCAGTGAGAAATAAATATGTGTTCGGAAAGTCCGGCGGCCCATTGTTACTGAAAATACTTTCGAATGGGTGTTCTAAACTTGGGAATTTCTCTCATATTAAGCGATGCTTAATGACTATCAACTGAATGCCTTGCCATGGGAAACTGGTTTGCAAGCTAATCCAGCTGGCAATAAGTATTGTTTTGGTTTCAAATCTTATACATAATCCTGTTCTAGACTTGGCTAAGTTTGGTAAATAGTGATAGAGAAATGTTTAGCAATCTTTTCAAGCAGACTTTTGTTGTGAACAAAAAATCATCGCATATAGCTTCATAGATATAAACGGATGGCATGCTGAAATAGTTGTGTATTTCAAGAAGAGACCGGTTTTCGAGTCCAGATCAAAGTCAAGTTTTCGAAAGCTGATCTTCAAAATAGATAGACTTACACAGAACTTTGAAGATTGGCACGACATAATCTGCATCGTCTTTACCTTTCTTAATTTAGTGTTGTCTATTACTAAACTAATAGGTGCAAATATCGAAATTGAACAAGAGGTAGTTGAAAGGAAATTTGAAACAGAATGAAAACGGAAGACGTTAATATGTTACAGTAAGATTGTGAAACTGGTAATCCTGTTTAATCCCTATGGATTTTGTGAAATCTACGAACGTTTCTATAATTCCACGAAATCCTAATTTTCACAATCAACATAGTAATTCTTAGCAATCTCATGATGGAGACCATTACTGCTGTAATAAATTTGCTCCTCACTGGGTGCCTTGTGTCGAACTAAGCTGTACATACAGTGAATAATGAAGCAGAATATACTTATATTCACCGAATTTATTTCATTTTGACACAAAGTGACAGTAGTGAGTGGCCTATGTGGATTGAATTTATTACAGCGGTAATTATCTACATTAAAAGCTTTTTTAACAATCATGACACTGATTGTAAGATTAAGGTTTTCATGAAATAACTGAAACGTCCGATTAAACAAAATTCCCGGGGATATCGCAGAATCACTTCCTTCACAATCTTATTGTAACTTATATGGAAAAAAAAGAATGAAGGAAAGAATAAAGGTTTAAAGCATCAAATGCTATTAAAAATGTTGAGGAACGGAAAGAAAAGAAATTAGGAAAGAAAAAAACCCCAGCAAGATAATAGAATAAAATGGCAAATGGCAAAGAGTAATGGAGCGCTCACGGGAGAAAGAGTCGAATCTGAGAGGAATTTCAACAGTCAAACAAAGAACAGTGATTGAAAAATCAAACGGTATAAAAAAAAACAGTATAAATCTCGGAGGAAATGACGAATGAAAAAAATCTAATAGAAACGTAGAAAAAAAATTACAAAAAAAAAAAACAGTGACAAAATAAAAAATAAAAAAATTGAACCGAAATAAAACCCGCTGAAATGCCACCACAGATTTTCTGTTGAAATCTGTTTCTGATAACCAACGAAATATTTCCTCTCGTCCAATTTTCATTTCCGACAAACCCCAAATACATCAGAAATTGACAAAAAAATACGCATCATAAATTCAAGTGAAAATAGAAGTGATTACTCCGCTTCCTGCCTTCCTCTGGAATCTCATTTGTCTGTCCTTTTCAATATTTTTTTTTTCATCTTGAATACAAAGTTCGCGTTTTGCTCAGCAGTATTTGTGTTATTTCTTTATTTTTTTCCCCCCAAATATATTTCCCGATTAACAGATATCGAAAAGAAGCATTCACTGTCTAATAATTGGTTATAATGAATCTATTCTTTACTAACACAGTTTTGAAATTGCCAATAAGAAGATTCTTGATATATGTCTCCATCTACGCCAATGCGTGTACATCCTTAACTTACACTATGTCTATCAATATATAAATTATATCCGTACAAAGGTCCATATCTATCCATCTATCTATCTATCCATCCATCCATCCATCTATCTATCTATCTATCTATCTATCAATCTATCTATCTATCTATCTATCTATCTATGTGTCAAAGTCAGTTATTAAATGTCCCAATCTGCTCATATCTATCTATCTATCTATCAATCTATGTGTCTGTCAGTTATTAAATGTCCCAATCTGCTCATATCTATCTATCTATCTATCAATCTATCTATCTATCTATTTATCCATCTATCTATCTATCTATCTATCTATCTATCTATCTATGTCGAATAATACAGAAATGTCAGTATTTCCGTATCGAAATGTTCATAGATACATCAATAAAACTGTGGTCTAATAATAAAAAAACATACAAAATAGAAAAATAATTCTACACACCATTCCACCTACAATAGTATCTCTTCTGTAATTGAACTTGATATTGTGATGAACAATATTCTCACAGCTTGAACATTAATCAGCAGAAATTCATATAAAACTTCAGCTAATAATCAATTGCCAGACTACGAACACTCTCGTAATTCTAATTTTCAAATTTAGTCCCCCAAAATCTAATAATCCGACACTTTCAAACTCATAAAATTATATACTTTTAACAAGACTACACTTTTGAACAATATAATCACTAAACTTGTCAAATTCTGAATGCCCTAAAATTCATATAAGTTAGATTTGTGGAAGGGATCTAGGGTAATGGATTCTATATGTTCTACAGATTTAACTATTTATGGTTACATCTTGAGGGGGACATTGCGTGAGGATATATGCAAAATAAGTTTCTGAAAATTGGCAGCATTTTGCTATGATAAAGGAGGACACTGAAAATTTGTCGGAAAAGCATTCATTCTTTAGAAAATCTAAACAATGGCAGAGCTAAATTCGGTGGTTAATTTAGACATTTTATGAAAATTATTTCAATAAATAAATGTTACCGATTCCGGTTTTATTATTTCTGAATAGTTGTCATGAAATAAACAGATTATAGAAAAAATGTTTTGATTTCTCTCTCTTTATATATATATGTATATATATATATATATATATATATATAACACAAATATATTAATATTATTATTATTATTATTATGGAATCTCACACCAGTTGCCTGGTGGTAATTATTATTATTATTATTGTTGTTGTTGTTGTTATTATTATTATTATTATTATTATTATTATTATTATTATTATTATTATTTGGAAACTCACACCAGTTGCCTGGTGGTATATGCTGGAGTTTGAGTGACAGCAAGTCTCCTCAAGTCTCCAGCCCTCCTCCCCCAATACTCATAGGTCGCAGTAATTCTACGATTTACAGTTTCACACCGGTTGCCCAGTGGTTATCGCTGAAGGCTGAGGGACAATAAGTCTCCTCAGGTCTTCAGCTAACGTCTCCTCTCTCTTTCGCATATCATGACAGAGCTACAATTCGTTGCAGTACTTATATCTCTAGCACCTTCCTCAGTATCCGTGCAGTTCCCAGTAGTGCTGTGGTCTGTACGGTCTCAATCATTCCCCTAATCCCAATCTCCTCCAGTCACTCCCTCGGCGTTTTGGGGACAGTTCCTAGTGCGCCCACTATGACTGGTACTACCCTGGTTTTCATGTTCCACATTTTCCTTAACTCCCTTGCTAGGTCCTGGTATTTTTCCCTTTTTTCACCCTCCTTCTTTTTTACTCTATGGTCTGCAGATACAGCAACGTCTACTATTTGGCAGGCCTTCCCTTTTTTGTCTACTATTACTAAGTCCGGTCTTCTTGCCTGGATGAGGTGGTCAGTTTGGATGTCAAAGTCCCAGAGTAGTTTGTGGTTGTCATTCTCCAAAACTGCCTCTTGCTTGTGCTGATACCACTTTTCCACATAGTTGAATCCCATTTGTTTACTTAGTTCCCAGTGTATCATCGTTGCTACTCTATCGTGTCTATGCTTATACTCCTTCTGGGCGAGTTGACTACATTCACTAGTTTTGCAATCTCACACCAGTTGCCTGGTGGTAAACAGTGGAGTTTGAGTGACGGCAAGTCTCCTCGAGTCTCCAGCCCTTCTCTCCTAGTACTCATAGGCCACAGTAATACTGCAGTTTACAGTTCCACACTGGTTGCCCAGTGGTCATTGCTGAAGGCTGAGTGACAATAAGTCTCCTTAGGGCTTCGGCCAACCTCTCTTCTCTCCATGCCAGAGCCGTGGTTTACATTTCCGTTTCCATTTCCCTTCCCCATTTCGGTCACTGTTTACAATAAACGTTGCAGTCTTTATATTCATAGTACTTTCCTCAGTATCTGCGCAGTTCCTTGCAGTGATGTGGTCTGTACAGTCTCAATCCTTCCTCTTATCCCAATCCCCTCCAGTCTCACCCTCAGTGTCTTTGGGACAGTTCCCAGTGCGCCCACTATGACTGGCACCATCCTGGCTTTCATGTTCAAGATCTTCTTCAGTTCTCTCGCTAGGTCCTGGAATTTTCGCGTTTTTCATTCCCCTTCCTCTTTACTCTGCAGGTACAGCCACGTTTAATATTTGGCAGGTCTTCTCCTTTTGTTACAGTAAGTCTCCTCAGGTCTTCAGCCCACATCTGTTCTCTCCCTCGCCTATCATGTCAGTGCTGTGGTTCACATTTCTGCTTCCATTTTCCCATTTCTGTTAGGCCACAGCTGACATTTAGTGTCGTAGACCTTATATTTTCAGAGTTTTTTGCAGTATCCGTGCAGTTCCAAGCAATGCAATGGTTTGTACTGTCTCAATCCGTCCTTTTATCCCGAGCTCTTCCAGTCTCACCATCAGTGACTTAGAGACAGTGCATAGTGTGTCTATTATTACTTCTAAAACCCTGACCTTCATGCTCCACATCTTCAGTTCTCTTGTCAGATCTCAGTATTTTTACAGTTTTTCACTCTTCTTCCTCTTTACTGTATGGTGTACAGGCATAGCCACGTATACAATTTGGCAAGTTTTTCTCTTTTTGTCTACAATTACCAAGTTCGGTCTTCTTGCCTGGATGAGGTGGTCAGTTTGGAAGTCTAGGTCCCAGTGTAATTTATGGTTTTCATTCTCCAGCGCAGTCTCCGGTTTGTGCTGGTGCCACTTTTCAATATGGTTAAATCACAATCGTTTACTCAGTTCCAAAAAACTGTATTTAACAGACGATATAAGGAAAGTGATATTTCTGAACCGAACCTCAAACAACCCCAACCAAACACTGGAAATGTTGTACCCTCTGCCTGTTTTATCATTTTCCCTCATTTTTGCATTTGAAAACAAGTGGAATACATTTCAAAACAGAGAGTTTCCAATACTGTCAGTTAAATTCATCATTATGTCCGATAAACCTTATCCAATTATTTACTATATATATATATATATATATATATATATATATATATGTGTGTGTGTGTGTGTGTGTGTGTGTTTGATCATGAATTGCGTTATATCATATTGAAACTCTCATTTGAAAATATCTCCCGTCATAACACAGTTAACGTATCAATCAAATTAGATAAGGTATATAGAATCAGTGATTAGAGAAAATGGGGTCACTATGAGAATTGAATCTGTAACTGATAGGGCTGCCGCTTCAAGGTATCGTTGCTCTTACCATAGAGCTAAACAGCTGTCGGTTATGCTACATACTGACTGGATATAATTTCAAATGAAAGTTTTGTACATGACACAATTTATTATCATTCTGTCGAATCATACATAACCATTTCTTAAAAACATATATATATATATATATATATATATACATACACACACGCACGCACACACACACACACACACATATATATATATGTGTGTGTGTGAGTGTGTGTGTGTGTGTGTGAGTGTGTGTGTGTGTGTGTATGTGTGTGTGTGTGTGTGTGTGTGTCTGCGTGTATGCTGAGATGGGGGTATGAACGAGTCTGTTGCCTAAAATAAGAAAAAAAAAACATTCAATTCACCCAAGGAAAAATAATTTAGGACATAATCTCTCCCCTTGACAATGTACTTCATTCAGTGATGGATAGTAATCAAACAAATCGAAATGTAGCTAATACTATGTGCCAGGTCTCAAACTTGCTTTGGAGAATAAATTGCCTGAATCAAGGTGAAATGATTGATTTTCCACCCGAATAGTGTGAAAGATCTGCTTAGGATTTAGTCGAACTGTTTTCAAAACCATATTTAAACTTGTCAAGTTTTTTTTTTCAGTGTGCAAACACCTCGATAAACGTGGAGTACTCAAGTTTGGACTATTTACGTTGGTGGCGTTCGCATAAGTTAATTGTTATAATTCTCATCTACTATCAAATTCTTATTCCCAAATACTGTTTCCAACCAGCTTATGAGAAAATCATGTTATGTGTCCTTTTGTCTCTCTTTTCCCTCTTGGTTGTCCGAGGTTTGTTTCTAATGTATCAGATTTATGTATGTTGCAGAGATAGGAAGGCCGCAAAAAGCACTTATAGTCGACAATTGAGATAAAAATCAAACATTTCTATTACTAGCAGCATTATGGACAGTGTATATAATGCTTGTTGGTCATAAGTTTCTTAAAGTAGATGAACAAGCCGGAACTGGGCCTTCATGTTCCTGGGCTTGATAATAGGGTTTCTGCATGTTCTTCCTGTCATACATTTACGTCTCTAATATTTATACGGGTCTGTGAAGGCAAACGCTTAAGTGTACACGTTTGCATGTGCACAGATGGTAGAAACAGGAAAGGGCATAAAAGCACTTTGTAAAATGATAATGCACGTGTGCACATCTATACGTTTAATAATAAAAGTAAAATGTCACGTCTCTTAAAGGACCATGCTCAATAGAGTATGGCAGCCAGGAACAGAGTCCCAAGTTCTGTTTCATGCATTAGCTTAGCAATCCATGTCTCAAGTCTCACCGAAACCAGCTCTTCATACCAACAAGTTTTTTTTTGTTTTTCGGGTTTTTTTTATGACTGACCCCTGGGCAAGATGCAAGTCCACCGGAGGGATGCATCTACCGTAATCAAATAGCTTAGAATGTGCTAAGTTAGCTGCTGAGTGCACAGGGAAATTGAACTCAAAACCTTCTGTATAACATTTGCCCAGGACAACATATGATATATATATCCTTTTCTTAATACATAAGTGTTGCGTTGAAAAAGATTAGATAAAAGATAAACGAGATGAGAATTTAGCAAAGTAGTTACGTGGCCATTTGCATTACCAGCGTCTATTTACCTGAATTGTAACAAAATCACGGCGTTGAAGCTGCTACCCTATCGGTCGCAGGCTCGATTCCTGCAGTGGCCCCATTTTCTTGAATAGTTCATTTTATTCATCCTTGTCTAAGGCGAGTGATGCATGAACTGTGTAATGACAGGAGATCATTTAAAATGAGATTCTATATGTTATAGCACAATTAGTAATCATTCTGTCTGATCACATATATCCAAGTTCAGAAAGTCATATTTTTCCAAGTTTTGATCCAATATAATTTTCCAAATTTGTCCTGAACTTTATCAGTTTCTTCTGAAAGTTTAACGTTCAGGTATTGGAAAATCAAACATATTATCTTCCTTTCCACCTACTTCATTCATAAAAAAATAAAAATACACATTCATATTCATTATATACATATATATATATATATATATATATATATATATATATATATATATATATATATATATATATATATATATATATATATATATGCATCCAGGAAAATTCTCTAAGGATCTTATATTGATGTGGCGGGTGGAAATAAGTAAAAATTGCTACAAAACTGCAAGTATATTTGATACAAATGATTTTTATACACAGTGAATGCAAAAAATATCCAACAAATTACAAAAAGCTGATTTTACATTCCTTATACAGCTCTAGAATTGACCAAATTAGAAAAAGATGGATTTAAGAAATGTTTTCGACAGTCAATTTTGAAGCTGTATAAAGATGGTAAAAAGAACTTATCGAAATGCATTGGAAGCTTTTTGCGCTCTCTGAATATCTGTATTTCTTTAGAACATTGGTTTCCCTCGATGCGCACAACGGGAAAAAAATATGTCTGAACGCTGTCCGCAAGTATGTTCTAAGAAACGAATATCTTGATGCACATATGTGTGCGAATGCGTGTTCATGCGCATCTTGGTGCGCATGCGTTTGCATGCATATATGTTAATGTACGTCTGCCCATCTGCGTGCGGTTATGTGAAGTGCGTGTGTGCATATATGCATGTGTATGAGCGTGTATATGGGTGTGCACGTAGGTATGAATGTGCATGCTCGTCTCTGTGTACGTGTGTTTATTTGTATGTATGTTTTTGTGAGTGCATGCACATGCTTTTATTTGCTTGTTTGTGTGAGTGTGTGTGTATGTATGTGATGACCTGCCTATGTGCGTGTATTTGTAAGTACTCAACCCCTAAATATATATATATATATATATATGTGTGTGTGTGTGTGTGTGTGTGTGAGTGTGTGTGTGTGTCAATGTATTTTTTTGTAATCTTAAACGGATGCATAAATCTATCGTTGTGTCTCTTGAGTCATGCATACCTGGGAACGCAATACTCAAACCACAAAATCCAAATATTACAACAGTAAAAACCATCATAGCCAAATACAGTGTCAGTAAATAAAGCAAAAATTAAATGAGCAAAAAGTAAAAAGAAAATCTGTAAAACAAAAATGAAACGACGAATAAAAGAATTGAATTGAATGTAAGAAAAAAAAAATCAAAATGAAATGATTTTTTCAATCTTGAAGCTAGCCAATAGAAAGTTCTGCTCCTCGCAATCGCTGCTATTTTTTTAAATCTTTTTATTTCTCAATTCTAGTTTTATTTCCTCTCCATTCATTTTCGCTTTTTCATTCTTCTCCCCCTCTTCTGGCCCACTCCGAAACATACAAACTCAATCTTGATTGAACAAAATCATTAATTATTCATTCGCTATTTCTTTCCAGGAATCTTTCATTGGTGTGATATTTTTTTTTTTTCGTAACAATTTTCCCTTCATGGAATTTCCCTCCTCTACTATTCTTTCTCATATTATCACCCTCTCTCCCCTTCTCTCTGTGTCTCCGTCTATCTGTCTCACTGTCTCTCTCTCTCTCTCTCTCTTTCCCCTATCTTTTGAACACTGACTTGGCTCTGAGGCAATCTCCAACTAAAGAATATATCGAGTCGCTCGCCGCTGAACTTGTGAAAGGCGTAGTAAATAAATCCTAGCAACGACGAAAAAAATTTGACGATAGTGTAACAATGGAAGCAACGATATCGGGAAAAGGTTCAAAAGAGCAGGAAGACAAGAAGACGAAAACAAAAACAAAAAGATGGAGGTTGTGGTGTCAATCCCTTTTTTTGTTTGTTCTTTTTGCTTTCCTCTCTTTATTAGTATAATTTATTTTGAGCCTTGAATTTCCCGTTCGTTTTTTTCTTTTTTCAATTCACTTCTATGCGTTTTGTTTCAATTTCTCCCCACTAGAGTAAAACGACTGAATGTTACATATGTTATCTCTTCTTCAGAGATAACTATGGGCTGGCAAGGAAGTGATCGTATACCACAGGTTCTTGAACTTTTTTTTCTCAACATACCTCATCTAAACAGCTTGAAGAATCCAATGTTCCCTTTCCCATAACAACAGGAATGCGGTGTTAAAAACAAATGATGTCATAATAATGTAATTTTGAAACAAGAAATTTACCGCCAAATCAGAGTTTCAATTGAACGAATCCATGGAATCCGTAATAAAAATTGTGGAGGGTATTGTAAAATAAGTAATCAATTAGTCAAACCTTAAGATGACTCATTTTTCAGCAAAATTTTTAATTGCCCTCCTATATATCTAAATTTCTCATGGGGTGTGAAACCTACGATAATAATCCCTGTTACGGATTAAAAAGAAGAATGCCAGGCACCATGCTCAATCTTTCAATCGAGTCATTATCAGTCATTCTTAAATCTTCTAAGAGATTCTTCTTTTCCCCCCAGTGAGAAACCGCCAACTAAGACAGTCGGTATCAATGGAAGTTCCACCACATTTGAAGTCTGTCTGATTGTCGTTTAGTTGGCTACAGCAATGAAGCTAGAGGGCTGAAAATTAAACATGTACTCTTCATTATGACTAAAAAAAAAGTTTTGTTTGTTTTTATGAAAAATAGATATTTAGTGGGATTACAATTCACGATATAATTTTATGCTAAACTGGTACGTTACTTTCTATCTGGTAATGTTCACACTTTTTGAATGGGAACTTTTTTAGCGATCACTGCCCAACAAAAGGCGAAAGAAATATCTCCATTCATCACCTCCGAATTTTGATTGATCACTCTAAACAAGACATGGTGCCAAAAGGTTGCGGTTATGTGACGGTTTTCTATTGGATGACTAGCCAGACAGGTCCCTCTTTTTCCTTACTTTTTTCAAAATATTTTCCATTTCTTGTCAACAGTTTTATTTCAAACAGATTTGCAGTTGTTTGAATTGTGAACTTTGTCTGATCTCGCAGTAAAGTAAGCATCGTGTGTAAAACATCTTGATAAAATCTAAGTGCTTTTTTTTCAGGTTCCAATTGTTAAACAGAGGTTGTATAAAACGGATGCATGTGCCGGCTCTGAATCGATGTTTGGTTCATTATATGCACCTCGATGAAATACGAGCCATTATTGTGTCATCCACAGACAACTGTTTTATTGTATTAAAACCTTTCAGTGTGGCTATAGACAATCCATTATCCGATCCAGTACCATGAGGCAGGATTGAAACCTTCGTATCAGGTATGTTACTGCTGAACCACGGAACTGGACGATCAGTAGAGCTGAATTTAAGCATTGTATTCTATTTTTGCTTAAATACCCCATCCACCAGAGCGCTCTATTCCTATGCAAGAGCATTGCATAATGCTTACAATGAACGAGTTACCTCACTTATATGTATATATATATATATATATATATGTGTGTGTGTGTGTGTGTGTGTGTGTGTGACAGAGAGAGAGACTTGAGTGTGTCTTAATGGGCGTGAGCGTGATGGTCTGATTGGATTTTTCGATAATTTCGTAGAGCCCATTTTTCATGGAAAAAGCGGACGTTCAATGAGATTTTCATTCAATTTAAAATGTTTTTGTTCTGTGTTCAGAATTTGAAAGATATTCTCAAACCAAGAAAAAATTAATGATCATAAATCTCAAATTTAAGCACTAAAAGCTAGCATAAAATATAGATTAACATAAAAACACACATTTTCTCTCTCACATATACATATAATAAAAATTAAGTTATCCACAGACAGCTGTTTCGTTGTATTCCAACTGTTCAAAATGGATATCGACTATCCTTTATCCTATCTAGTACTAAGAGTAGGATCGAAACCTTCGCTTCAAAGACTGGCTTTTTAACCCCACCCTGTGCAGAACTGGACAACTAGTAAGACTGAATTTAAGCGATATACATACTTACGCGCAATTACCCATCCACCGGAGTGCTCCATCCAAAAGTTGAAAGAGCATTGCTATGTATGAATACATAGCTTATAATGAAAGAGTTGCATTACTATATATATATATATATATATATATATATATGTGTGTGTGTGTGTGTGTGTGTGTATTTATATATATATATATATATATATACATATATATATATATATATATATATATAATATATATATATATATATATATATATATATATATATAAATATATATATATATATGTATATATATATATATGTGTATATACTTTAGATAAACAAGTATTGACTTTAAAATTCTTCGTATAGTGAAAGGTGGCGCAGTTATCAAGAGTTGAAGTTGTAACGGAATTTCAATTTTCTGAAATTTCCGTAGCTACTGAACTCTCGGACAATTGACGTGGTATAAAGGGTTTGAAATTCAATTTATCATTTACTGCTGTTGTTACATGAATTGCCAGGTCTTCATAGTATGGAAAGAGATCAAATTATTGAACCTCAATTTCAGGATCTCTCACAACGTGTAAATGCTAAGCAAATCAATCGAAGCCAACGTGAAATTTCTTAGCGTGATCCAGATAGTTATGAAGCCAAGAGATTGGGACCAAGAAGATGTCGAATCGTGACAAGAGGATAGTTGGTCGGAGCACTGCTTCAGAATTGTTATCAGTTCATAACTGGCCTGACGTCAGAATCAGAATTCAAAATTTATAAAAAAAACACCATCGAACTCATGATTTCGGGAAATTTAGCATTTATCAAAAATGAAATATTGTACCATCAAATTTTGAAAATGATCCACAATCAACGCCGACTGAACTCTGCAAAACCTTCATCAAACGTCATGTGAAGGTATCAACTTTTATATTGATCCACAAACAACGCAGATTAATATTTTTGATCGAAATGGTTTATCTTAATTTCAAAAATATCATTACGGTAACTCTGTGGGAAACAGATTATCAGGCCAAATGCACGTTTTTTTTGTTTTTTTTTTACCTAAGCTTAAATACGGACAGCAGGCATCGAATCTCAAAACTCAACTCTTTCAGGCACTCAGCAGCCTGAGTGTATTCTACAAAAGATTTGTAAGTAGGGCAGTAGACAAAAAGAAACTTATGAAGATGTGTTGAAATATGCACAAGATTTGTATTTATATAAGTCAAGTATTTTTGTACATGTACGCTATCATGGGTCTTCACACACGCGCGCACACACACACACACACATATATATCTAGTAGTAAGTAAGCGCCATCATTTTTACATACATACATACATATATATATATATATATTTTTACATACATACATACATATATATATATATATATATATATATATATATATATATATATGTGTGTGTGTGTGTGTGTGTGTACAAATGCTGGCGCTTACTTACTGCTCATTGTTATCATCCACTCTCATACGCGTGGAGTTTCACTCCGACGAGTGCGCTGGATTAATGATGCCAATATCATCTCGGGTCACATAGTTGAACAATCTATTACGACTTGTACTATTTACCAATGCTACATAGCAAACGCCCCGTGCAAATTCTACCGAGCGAAAAGTACACAGAACTCCTTTGCACGTACACACATACATACACAAGCACGCACACACACACACACACACACACACACACACACATTCAAATACATACACACGTATGTATTCACATACATACACTAAGAAAAGAGGTGCTAGTTGAAAGTTCAGGGAAATGGAATCGTGAAATGGCTTCTACGAAGAAAGAAAAAAATGACTTAGAAGACTTAGAATGAGATTATTCATTTTTTTAAGGGAGTGATTACGAAAAAAAAAAGGGTGAAATATCCTATGGGACACAATGAAAACTGGATGGTCCAGCAGATAAACAGATCTATCAATCTTTTAAGATTCTCTGATATTCATCAGATCAACTCGTATGAACACACACACACACACACACGCACACACGCTGATTGCAACAATGTCAATCGTAGCTAAAATTCCTTATTGACTTTGAGTTGTATTGGATTAGAAATTATTCAAAGTGATGCACTCATTTTGTATATAATGCCATATCGGTGAAATATCTCGTCAGCCACCACAGAACATGATGTTGTCGTCTCGGGTGTTTAAGTATACATCGAATGTTCTAATGTATATTTCTGGTATTCGATCATGTTTTTTTTCTTGTTTCTAATATTTGTTAATACTCCCAGAAATATTTACCAAGTGTATCTGACTGTATGCATTCAGGTGTCTCATTCATTCTTTTTTTTGCCAACTATTTAACAACTAAGTCGTGAAAAATAATTTTGGTAATTCAATCCTGACAAACGTCTAGCGTGAATGTACTTTATTGCTATGATACTATATTATAATTACTTTGCTGGCTTCGTTTTTGCTCATACACTCGTGTATATCAGCGCATGCGTATTGTTCAAATGCAAATATGAAGATATGACTATTTATATGCAAGACAACACTTAGTTATAAGCATATATGTATTTGCAAGTAGCTGACATATCTTTCTCCCTCTCTCTCTCTCTGTCTCGCTATATATAGATAAATATACATATACGTATATATGTATGTGTGTGTGTGTGTGTCTGATTAAAAGTGATGGACAACACTTTTTTTCATTTTTGTACTAATCCCTTCTTGTTTTCGTAAAAGTTTATAGATGTTTGGTTTCATTATATATACATATATACAATGAAAGATGCATTCAAGAAAATATACTGCCAAATTATTCAATATATATATATATATGTGTGTGTGTATGTGTGTGTGTGTGTGTGATCTTGTCTTTCAATTGGTTAGGCTTTTCACACAACAGTGTATAATTTATTCTACTTTTTTCCTTTAGCTATATTCGAATCGAGGTGAGTTGTTTCAAATATATACGCTCTATTTCCGTTCATATTTGTCGATATAATTAGCCATTCATCTCCGTGTCTGATTCTATTCATTTCCGTCCTTATTTTATCTGTTCTTCTTCTTTCCTTTGTCCAAAACGGTATATCTGTTCAACAGTATGTGTGAGTGTGTGTATGTGGATCTGGGTTTCCAGCTGCCAATAATTTTTTTTCTTATTTAACGCTATCTTTTGCATAATGTATCCGTCCAATTCTTGGCTCGATTTTAACTGCTCATACTGGTTTCAATGTTTGTATATGTATAGACTCATCTATCTATCCATCTATCTGGGCTATCTTTCTACAAATTCTGTTTCGGGCAGGGTTTTGTGGCAAAATGTACCGGTTATCACCTTGGTCTATTATTCCTTCTAGATTCTGCTCCTTGCAAAACCTATCTGGTTTTCCCCCTAAGAGATTTTAGATCGTGAACTACATAATGAATTAATGCCACAGAAGAGCTCATGGTGATCACAAAAGAAGATTGTGTGTACGTGTAGGTATGTATGTGAATCTGTCATTGTGTACATTTTCGTGTATTTAGGCAGCAGTCTTTGTTTAATGACGATAGACAATGAATAAAAAAATTGTTAAAATAATATTTTATGTTTACATACACGAGATGTCATGCTTGGATGCCCTAAATGCAAATACTACTGAAGCAAGTTATCTAGTGCTCTCCATTATACTTCTTTTCGTTATCAAGGCCAAGGAAAAACAATAGATATTATTTTTTTTCAATTACCTAAATACTTTTAAACTTTTCGCTTTGGTGTTTTAGTACTTGGATAACATCATATAGAAAGTGACAAGTATAGAAAATTATGAGAAAGGAAAGAGATGAATTAGAAAGAATAGGAGGAAAAAAGGAATTAATGGCATTGAAAGTAAGGAAGGAAAACAAATCAAATTATATGAGAAAGAATAAAGGAAAGCAAGAAATGGGATAGACAGGAGGGAATTAATCATAAATTCTTCACTGGGCATTTTCCTTGATCTTAGTAATGGCTGAAATACAGTTTAAAGCGCTTGATCAAAATTTCATTACGTTCATTGGTTCAATAAATTCACCCTCTTTTATGCAAAGAAAATTTGAATAAGCATTTAAAAAAAAACATTCCTTGACTAGCGTGTTTGATCACCAGGCAGAAAGAAGTTATAAAATGTGTGAATATTTTTTTCAATGGCTCATTAGATATTGTACTTTCTGTTTCACTCAATGAAGATTTTCAAATGGACAATTGTTCATTTGAAAATTTTCTTCAATTGAAATAGAATGCCTGATCCATAGTACCACATGAATTTCTTTATTGTTTGGTTCAAAACCTTCCAAATCTATTTTTTTCAAGTGATTAGCAATAATGGTTATTCAACAAATTGCTAACCATTACACCTTTCTGCAACCGAACTTCAGTAACATCCTCAATGAAACAATAAAATCAAATCCAACCTGCAACCAGATAGGGTGACCGCTTCAACTCAGTTAAGCTCTTTCGATTTAGTATAACAGCTACCAGTATTGCTAAAGCCCTTATAACTGCTTTCAATCCAAATTCTTATCACCTTTATCCTCGATCTATTCGTTTCTTTTAACACAGCTATTATGTATTAAGAAATGAATATATATGGTCCAATACAATGAATTACATCGTATTTGAACTTATTTGAAATGATCTCTCGTCACTAATATGATGTAATATATCACTCAATTTAGATGATGTAAATAGATTAAGCAATTAAAGGAAATGGAGATGCTGCCGGAATAGAACCTGCCGCCGATACGGTAGCTGCTCGAACGCAGCAATGCTCATATGATTTATTGAGGAATTAGAATCATGAATCAATTGACGTTATTCGGCCTGGGATTTGAAGATTTGTATGTGTATGTATATATACATGTATATATATATTTATATACATACATATATACATACATACATACATATATATATATATATATATATATATATATATATGTATATATGTATATATATATATATATATATATATATATGTACACACACACACACATATATATATATATTTATATTTATATTTATATTTATATTTATATTTATACGTATGTTTGTGTCTGTAGTTAGATCTAATAATCCTATGATAATAATAACTAGCGAGGTGTTTATGCGTTTTCTATAATACGGCGAGAAATAAGATACGTCACCGCTACTGATATCAGAATGCAGTAAAGTATACTTCACAATAACAATTAGTTGAATAAATGTAATATCAAATGACTATGATACTTTCTAAAGGAGATACTTTTGAACTATCAAAATACATTTCGATTATATTCTTCAAATATTTTTTTTACAATTAATTTGAAATGATCTACATCTAAAAGTTATTATCAAGGGAAATATTAAATGTATTTATCGTAAAAGAGTCGAAATGAAAGGAAGTAATGGAATTAGTAACTACAGAGTGATGCCAATTTAGATATTTGTATAGATTTAGATGTTTTTGGCTGCGTTTAAATGTAGTAAATCACCGATTAGATGCTCATTTCAATAGTGATAAAATAATTGAAAATAATTAACATTTATTTTTAAGGGTGGTGCAAAATGATGAGATATTTCAAACTCCGATGCTCATTCTTAGAATAAACTTTTATATAATGTGATGTACCACTCCAAATTGTTAATTCCGTTATATCAATCTAATTTGAACGTTTTTTTTTGTGTAATTTATTCTGGATCATTTGATGCTGTTAAATCAAAGATGAGAAAAAAATCGAGCAATTATTTTGTATGAGTTGAAAATGGGTCGTAAAGCGGTGAACACTACTTGTAATATCAACTAAATACCTGGTTAAGTGACTGTCAACGAAATACGGTTCAACTTAGATTCCAAAGATTTCAAAACAGAGACGAAAGCCTTAAAGTTATTGACGACATCCTATTGAGGGGCATAATTGAAGCTGGTCTGCACAGGACAATTTGTAATGTCGCAGAAGAAATAGACCTAAATCATTCAACAATTGTTTGACATTTGTGCAGAACTGAAAAAACAAAAAAAGCCTTCTGTGCCATGTGGGTGATCCTGAATAAAAACAAACAAACAAGTTATCATGACACGTTGATGAGCCATTCGAAAGACATGCAAGCTTATTTGCTTTTCAAACTTTACAGAAGTTAAACGAGCTAGGACTATAGAACACAACCCACACTCAGCTTACTCACTGGGCAGCCTCTTTAAGCAAATGAGGGTCTTCAAAAAACTAAAATGCAGCTAAAAACGTCTTCAAACAATGCATTGATTCTGGGAATAAATGACCTTTTTGCAATTTCTAGCTCACAAAAATATGTAGCTTCTGAAGCTTCTTATTTCTATTGATAACTTTTACTCCAAAATGAGATGTAATGCTGCAAAATCAATGTTGAAAAAAAAAGGGAATTATTATTACACCTAATTATCATCGAAAGTCTCAGTTGTAGAAACGTTCAAATGAAAATGATCAAATGAAAAAGCGACATTATGGAATGCTGCCAATTTAGATCATCAGATTTTTAAATATTTTTCATATAGGTTTAGATGTTTTGAATGCGTTTTATTTAATAGTGATACAATAAATGATATTGATTATTACTTATTCTTATTGCTCTTTATTACGATACTTAATTTTTATAATCCATTATCTTTCTATATTGTTTATGCTGTCATTCTGGTTGCACAACTTATTCGAATAATGACAAATGCTTCGTGTCAGAAATTAAAACCCCCTGCAGAAGTTTTGAGGACAGAGACGTTAAAACGATCTGATCAAAGCAATAAGATGAAAATATTAAACGTAATAATTCGTCGGATAATGACAAATGCTTTGTCTCAGGAATTCAGATAATATTTTTGTCTGCTTTTTCACTTATTTGCAAAATCTCTTGATTGTTGTCATGTTCAACGTTGCGTAAATACTATCTTCGATGAAGGATCTTTCACGGTCTTATTAAGTTTGGAAATAGATCCTGTTGGCCAAATTACAGAAAGCGACCCTGACCTTTTGGAAATGAGACGTCGTGACTTCGGATGAGTTTCAAGAGTTAGCAGCTTCCTTTTTATTCTCTTTTAGGTACTTAGCAAATATAAATCAAAGCCAGAAAAATGTGAGCCTGCTCTAGCGTGACAGGTATTCATGGAAGCAGCTTTTACGAAATGTATTTTAAGATGGAAGTCAGAGTCGTGAGACAAAAAGCTAAATTACTGAGGTGATCTGTTGGGAACGACAGTGGGGGAAAACGGTTCGAAGCTGAAAGACATGAATAAAGCTTAAAACCAAAGAATAAAAAGAGGTGGGTAGAGCAGGTCTGATTGGTCACTTATTAGAAACCGTCATGTGACCAGTCTTTTTGCTGTGTACCATATTTGGGGGTGATTTGAAAAAGGGGTGATCAATGGATAATTTACTTCCCTGGCCATTTGATGGATCCCTAGAAAGTCCCTGTAATTTCAAAAAGTACTAGCATGAGCACTGCCAGGGACAGCCTAGGGATCAGTCTAGCAAAATCTTACACTGTAAATTGAACCCCCTACCAAAAACTTATTCAGGGGAGGAAATATAAAAAAAAACGTACCTGAGGAGTAGGGAGTAAATGTTAAATTCAATGGGCGAAAGATAAGCAGGAAGAAAGAAACAAAGGAGAAATGTTGAAGGAAATGAGTAAGGAAGTAAAAGGATAAACAAAAAAGAGAAAAAATAAAAAATGGTAAAGCAGAAAAATAAAGGGAGACCAGAATAGGGAGAAAAAGAGGGTAAAGCCAAGGGAAGAAAAAAAAAGAAAAAAAAGGACGAGAGAAAGAAGGAAGGGCGGAAGGGAATAATGATAAAAGAGGAGGCGGAGAGAAAGTAAAAGTGGGGAAGACAGAAGAAAAAAAAAAGAGAGAAAGGAAGATGGAAAGGAAGAAAGAAAGGAAGTAATAATATAGAAAGAATGGGAGGAAAACAAATGGAAAGAAATGAGAAGGAAAGGGGGAGTGAACGAAATGTGAGGGATAGGAGGGAATAAGAAAAGAAGAACATGGAATGAAAAGGAAAAAAAGAAAGGAAGAAATCAAAGAAAAGAAACAAAAGGAGAGAAACGTAATTAAGAAAAAAATGGACAAAACTGAGATTGGAAAGATACTTTATGTCACTTTCGGTCCTGTTATATTAAAGGATTCGGATTTCGTTTGCGTGACATTAGCTTGTACCCCTCACCACTTCTTCTCCGCTTAATTCCTACAGGGATTCAGGGAAAATATTTTTACAAGGCAAACAGCTTACTGGGAAAGTAAGACATTCCGAAATATCATCGCGTGATTCCGTCGCTGACAAGAAACACGAAATTTGGAAACGCTTTTCGAATTCTAATATTAAGATTATTAAACCAAACGAATTTGGTTTGCAGATACCGACACTGACAAAGAACACTGATAATCCAT